>JAFIRS010004418.1:0-87680 GCA_018342105.1 Gonioctena quinquepunctata
ATGACAAAAATGTCACTTTTCAAACGTTAATTTTTTGAAAATAATTAAATGTGTTCTTTTTAAAAAAAATTATTGAAGATGGCGCTCAGCAGCCATTTCTAAATTTTTAGCGGGTTTTTTTTTCGAAAAAGAGGGTTTCATCTCTATTTGATCCCCCCAAATTTCGTCGCGATATACCAGGGTTTAAAAAATTAGGGGGGGGAAACGGACTTTAGACAGCACTGATTTATTTAATCCAATTCTGGGAATTTACAACTAAAAACTTATTGCATTACTCTTTTACGCTGTCAAACCACCTGAAAATTCATAGAACTTTCGAATTTTGAGAAAATTTTTTTTAAGCTGCACCCCTTTTTTTTTTTTTTGGGGTTATAAAGATGCGATAGCCTTAATTGGTTATATCGCCGGAACGAAAACCCTGATACCGAATTCTGCAATTGGAAAAAAGGTTCATCTACAGAAACAACAAAAAATTCATAAAAGTCCTACCTGAATTCGGTAAATCTGCTGTTGTTTCAGCGCCTTTCCAAAAAAATCGAAAAAAAAAACTTTTACGTGAAAATTTTAGTGACAGCTCAGGAAAAAAAATGGGTTTTCCGATATTTTTTATTAAAGGCGTGAAATAGGATTATCTATTCATCAAATCGCGATAAATTCAAAAATTTGATCCTTCCGTTGTGAAATTTATTATTTTCGCGAGCACTTTTTGACACAAAAATTGTGGAATTAGCAGAATTTTTGGGGTGGGTCTCAAAACGACCCTTCATTGTGGCGGTTGCGATATGGTATAGTTAAAAAAATTGGACGTTTCCATTGTATACTAGTACCAGACACACCATGCCCCTTAAAGGGGTTGGGCCCCCGGATAGTACACCCCTTCGTGCTATTTGAACGAGATTTACTATCCACTTCCATCCTCCCCCCCTTCTCCTTGAGCGGTCCCCAACTCGCAAATGGCACGTTTGCGAAATTGAAATCGACCCCCCTGTGGTATGAAGTCAGCCTCTGAGTGCTTTAAACCCCCTTTTTATCTGATTGTTGTATGTTTACCTACTTGTGCTTTTGTGCATGGTGGTGTGTACCTGATGGGGTGTAAGGTATGGTGTGAGGGGGTGTTGATCTTTCGTGTTTGTGTTGAGTTTTTACTCACCACCCCCGGAGTGCTACCGGTGGTGGACGGTCGTTTTTGGGAGACTGGTCGCAAATATTTTTTTTCCCTTTTTTAAACCATAATCGTCCCGGTTTAGGTTCGGTGGATGTCTTGTCCGGGGTTTTGTGGGTGTCCCTTTTTGGAACGTCGCGGTGGCGTGGTTCCGAAGATGTTCGTCAATGAAGTTCGGATTGACCCCACTACCAGACATCTAAGAGACCCATTATGAATGGTTATCCGATACCGTAATCGAGGTGTAAAATTCCCCGGGCTGGTGCTTCAATATAAAGGCTCATTGGAAGGATATAAATTTTCAAATGGAAAATTTTCCGATTTTTTTTTGTATTATCTTGTGTATTCCATAGCCTGGAGTGAATGTTTTCTTTTTTAAATTTATAAATTTTTTTTGTAGACTTTTCAGTTTTTTTAAAATATTCTTTTCAATATTCAATTGAGAATGTTTTCCTTCAACAAAGGATATAATTCTTCAAACTAGATCATGCTTTTTTCTGAGAATTACATTCGCAAAAAAAAAAAAAATTATCCCGACAACTTGAAGAGTAATTAATAGAATATTACCAATAGTCCGTAAAAAGAAGGGTGGACTAACAAATCCTCATTCAGTATGCAAAATCCAAAGTTATTTGTTTTTTTCTAGCAGTTCGTATTTATATACCGATTTTTACGATAAGGGTTTTTTTCTCCATGCCTTTATTTTACCGACTATAATGAGTTTACTGGTCGAAATCGAAAAAATTTAAATACTAACAGGTAGACAAAAGTCCTTATAGTCTATTTTGACAAGAAGTACTGAACACTTAAAACGAGCAATATGAATCCAGGAGTTATTTGTAAGATAAGAGTATCCGAAGACTTCAGCGAAAACAACTACACGGAGTTCTTAGATCTTCCGTAGGGGAGGCCGGGGTTCGAGGTTCCGATTTTGGAGTCGGAGGCAATATAAATGTAATAGAAATGTTTAAAATCAACGATTCCTATATAAAATGGTGCATAATTTATCCTTGTTTCAAATTGTAAACTTAAGTTCTTTGAAATAAGCATATATTATTGCTCAGGATATTTTTTCTGTAAAAAGTCGACAAGGAACAACTCCCCAAAAAAGGGCTGGTTGTTCCTCAGCTGAGGTAAGTTGTTCCTTATCAACTCCAGTCCCTAATAATGTAAAATTAGTTGGAAAGGTATTATAAAAAATAAATTAGGTATGTAATTGAATATTTATTAGAGTTTTATTTAGAAAGTACAAAATCTTAATGTTTTTTACAAACTTTTCAACAAAATTAAAAATGTAAGCAACATAACTGCAAACATAAAATAATAACAAACATTAACTACCAGTTAATGGTGTAGTACAACCTAATTAATAGATTTAAGAATAATAAACATTTTTAATATTACTCAATCAACTTTGACAACGGGCTTGTCAAAAAAAAAAAAATTATTTCTTTAATAAAAAAACACAAAAATAACAAATTTTAACATTTCCCGTTATAGTTTTTTAATTCAGTTTTTATAGAATGATTTTTACTGAGATCAATAATCAAAAACCATGTAACCGAACCCACCCCTTCTTATAATTGGTAAATTTTCTGGTCCTTTCAATTTTTTTTTCAACCTTTGTTTTTTTTTCCTTCTTTTTTTTTTTTTTTTTGTTGTATCGTCTAGACAGTCAGCGCCACTTCCAGGTAGAGGAATTTCAACCATCTACTCTCAGAAGATAGCCGAAGATTTTTTTTTTTTGTCGGCACAAAAGCCTTCTATGGAGACCCTTGAAGGGAGAAAACCCTCAATTTTCCCACGTTGTGTAAATTTTTTTTTTTCTTTAGGTTTCCAAAGTTCTGTTCAGTTGAAGAGGAAAAAAGACAAACTTATATAAATACATGTATTAAAGCCAAGAGTTACAATCTCCACTAGTTTGAAAACAATTTAATAAAACTTTTACATTTTAAATGTATTTTTGCAAATTATAAGAGTTCATTATAAAAAAACCCTTTGGGTTTCCCAATCTAAGTTGAAACCACTTAAATGTTTCAAGGAAAAGTTGGATTATATAAAGGTGATAGGAAATATATCTGTAGTTGTAAATTGTTTTAACCCAAAATACCTTGCCGGTATTTTTTACGGGTATATTCATAGATTTATCGCCAATTGAGAATGAAGACTATAGTACACCAGCACGCAACCAAGGAGTTGACTAGACTCACAGGACTAGTGGGCGTCCGAGTTGTTTTACCCTACTAGACAACCCGTTACCATCCCCCCTCTTACAGTACGTTCCCTTTTATGAGGGTTTTAAAGGGGTCCATCCATGCAGCAGGGAGACCAAAAGTACCTCCCAAAAAAATAAATCCCAACATTTCCAATTTAGCTATTAAACTGTCGAGTTGGGCCGTAGTCAAGTACTAAAATCAATTTTAGACCAATGTATAACTTGAGGGTTTTGGGTACTGATAGGCTTGACTAATATGACTAGATATATTCCCCATTGGGGATTCTAGATTCCAAACCAGGAAAATTATCAAATTTCAATTTCCTATCTTTACAATATTCTTTGAGGTCCAGGGGGGACAGACTGTTGTTTATTAAGGTATTCAAAAATACAAATTTGTGAGACTGTCTAAAACCATTAGTCGGGTATCTTACCCAAATTCCAAAATTTTTCCCCGACAACGTGTGAGAATAGTCCACTAATATATTTACCTTCCACAATCCGAGTTTGGGAAGGGGCCCCCTGATGGACATGAATGTTTTGGAGGCACCTACCCAAAACCCGTTACTATCCCCGGTCACTTTTAGTATTACTAATGTTGGGTAAAACCGGGATTTATTATGGCAAGAAGCCAGAGACAATGATAAACATATTCAGTTCCACCACCAGTCGTGCTAAATCTCTTATTTTATTCTGTTTATAAGACACAGACTAATCGTGGCCGAAAATCACTGACTTATAATTTAACTGAGTTGACTGGTTTGTGATAATGAATGGAGAATATGAATAAAAAAGGAATGAGTAGAAAATTCTGAATAATTGAAGATAGTTATTCTTTCTATTCATTACAAACCCGGACTTCCCGAAGGTACTGTGTTGTACTAGTAAACTCCATTTAAGGTCCTCCTCTTCCCAGTACCCAGGAGTTATCCATCCTCTGAATGGTTTCGGTTTGGGGGTTTGGGAAATTTGACTGCCTTTACGACGGGTTCTGGGCTTGCTTTTTAAGTAAAAGGTCATCTAGGAAAATTTGTTCCCAACTTCCAAATTCCGATTGAAACTTCCAATTTCGAATTTTCCGGGGATTCCCCATCTTGGAAAAAATATAAAAGTGATCTAAGATGTTTGTGGTATAATTGTACCAGGTTTTTCCCCGGAAAAAAACCGCATATAGCCACTTTTGACCCCTAAACCTGGTTGTTGATGTCTTGTTTATGGGAACGCTTCAGAACACCTTTCCCTTTGAACTCTATTTTCAACCCTGTTTTTGTGGGGGGGGGTAAAAAGCCTGTCAACTTTGACGAAAAAAAAGGTATTCTTATCAATGGATATGTTGGACTAGTAGGGGAAACATTAAAAGGAAGATACTGTAGCCGGGAAAAGGAGGTGTCAACCCTATTTAAATTTTCCAATTTTTTCAACCTTTATTTTTTTTCCCACCCTTTATCTTGGAAGTATATTCTTTCTTTAAGGTGTGAAATAAAGAGACATTATCGAACGATTGTGGGTAGCGTAGAAGTTGCAGGTAACCCTACATTTATAAAGTCCCAAGATTCTTTTTTTCTTCCCAAGTTACTATTTTGATCAGTTTTTGATTAATAACGTGTATTCTACGATTTAGGAGTCATTTCAGCAGATAAAATTATGGGAACAATACAGGGAAATTGAGTGAAGATCCTCGTTTCTAAAAATTTTCCCCTTATTTGTCCTTTCAACTAAGATTGATATTTGTCGGCTCAAATTGATCAAGGAAGGTGTATTTTGATTCTAGATATCAAAAAGTTAGGATAATTTTGGGAGATGGGTAGTGCTGAAGTTGAATCGTCAAAGATACATACAACGTTCCCCATGAAGTGAAAGGGCCCCCCCATACCTATGAAGGACCATACCCAATTTTTCCCCATTCTTACAGTCTTGACTTGGTTTAGTTGTCGGTGATTATATAACTGCAGTGGGGGGGAGAGGAAAAAAAATATCGAAGGAATTTTACTTTACTTTCCCAGATGTTTGCCAAACGGAACCTTTTCTTTGAAGGGGACATGGTTCTAACTACGGCTTGGGATATTCTTCCTCTGAATATCGTGCATCCCTCGGGCGGTGCTCTGAGGTTTCCATAGTTGACTTTATAATGCCAGTTTTTTTTTTTCTTTTTTCCTGTCTATAACAAATCTTTCCCCTCCCCCTCCCCAATTTCTAGAATTCATTAATCTAACCGGGACCCCGGGTCACCCTTTCTCGCTCCCTAAATTTTTTTTATACTGTTTTATTGAAAAGAAAAGAAGGGAAAAAAAAAGACAAACTAGTACCCCCCTCAGGATAACCCGTCTCGAAGTCTCCCCTGAATAAAATACCTTTCATTTAGCATGAAAAAAATTCCCCCATAAAAACTTTTCCCCGAAATGTATCAACAAAAAAAAAAAATTTTGAAGGCATATTTCCTAGAAAAAATCTAACCAATCCCAGGGTAACTTGTCTCAATCTCCCCCCCGAATTGAAATACCTTCAAAACTTTTCCCGTACACGAAAAAAAAATCAGGTCTATCAACATAGAACTTTAATTACTAACTCTAAACAAAAAACTGAATTTAAACGTTTACCATTTACGACACCGGGAATAAGTCATTTACGCTGTCGCCCGCTGTCCTTTGGGCCGTCTCGGTGGTTTTGGACGTTTAACCACCGATGTGGGACAAACCGTCCCTTCTGATGCCTTTAATACCACAAGACTGGTATCGGCCACTTTGTATTCTGGTCTTGTTTCTCCCACTTTTCTTCCGCTGTTCTTCTTCGGAGGGTTTGTGGGATAATAAATTTCCCGTTTATTTCCGGGATTTCCTTTTTTCCTTGATGTAATTGGAATTACCCCTCGTTAGGGCCTTTTTTTTTTCGAGGAACGTTCTTCCTGGATTGGGACGCTTCTTCTGCATGGGTGGAGCATCTTCGTGGTCGGAAGTGGAGGAAGAGTCACTAACGTGTCCAAATAGTTTACTCAACGGGGCCCGCTTTCTTTTTTATCCTGTTCTTCAAATAACTTTGAGTATCCCCAACCCCCTTTTCCCTATTTGGAATGGTTAATTTCTCCATGTTACCGACGCTTGAGACCAGGTAGAAAAATTTGAATTTGAATAGGTTCCCCCCCGACTATGATCATTAAAATTTTTTAAAGGGTTTTTTTAAAAGTCCCTGAGGCTCAAGCGGTTTTCCCGGTCAGGGGTGGGTTGGGGCAGCGGGATTTTGGGGCGGGGAAAAATTATCAGATTTTCAGTTTAAAAAAAATCCCCGTTTGAGACCGTCACCAAATTTCCCTTTTCATTTGGGTAGGGACACGGGGGTTTTTTCATGGGGGCCTTTCCAACAGAAGCATAATTTTTATTGATCCCTTCACTGGCCTTAGACTGAACATTATTTTTTTAAAAATACCAGATCCCCAAAAATTATCCCCTTTAAATTCCTTTTTTTTTTGTTGTTTTGTCGTTTCAATGCCGTTGGGGTTAACTGTTTTCGGAAAATTCAAAAAAGCAGACACTGGTTGTAGATGGGGAATTTCTAGATTTTTTTCGGTCAGCTTGTTTTAAATGAAAATTTTTTTTTTCCCAGTAAAACCCCCACGGGCAAAACCTGTCCCCCGGTTTTTGGGAAATTTAGACTTCCCCCCAATAGTAGGGGGGAAAATTTTACCATGTTGATTGTTTTGATGACAATAAGCCCGATTAGTCGTCCGCTCTTCATGTATCTTTGGGGCGGATTCGATTTGGGGGTCGTAGGGGGGTATAAGAGGATTATTTGGGCATCTTGAAGATTTTTTTTTTCCCAAAGATGTGAAGAAATTGGGTCCAAAATTTTTTTTGGGGAATTTTTTTTACTGGTATAACGGAACCAAAATTTAATTACGCGTTTTTTTCCCCCGCCCCCAGTAGCTCTTTGGGGAAACAATTTTATAAACTTAGTGAAAATGTTTTACAGCGACCATAATAAAATAACGCCCCCCACCCCGGGAGGGGCCATAAAAATCGACTGAACCCAAAATTCCGCCAGGTTTTTTTAGCAAAACCCGGGGAGTCCACGGGCCTTCTGTTTAAAAAATTTTTTCTTTAAAATTTTGGACAAGGAAAACATGTACAAGTTCCCCAAGTTTTTTTTATGCATTCCCCAATAAAACTTCTGCTTTTAAAAATTAAATTTTTTTACCCCCAAAGGGGTTCCTAGTTCACCCCGAAACCCCAAACCTTTTTTTTTCCCCCCGCAACTGTTGGGGAAAAAAGTGGGGGTTTTTTGCGTTAACAGGGTTTTTGCATAAAAAACCCCCTTTTTAAAAAATGAAATAGTGTTTACTTAGCTGTTTTTTTTCCCCCTTTAAACCCCCTTTTCACCTTCCCTTTTTTTGTACTGAAAGAATTTTCCCAAAAAAAGAGGACCCTTTTTTTGATAGTGTTCCAAAGATTCCAAATCCTTGACCGAGAACCCCTTCTGGTACCTAAAAAAAGAAAAACCGGCCAAAAGGTTTTTGATAAGGGGCAAAAGTTCTGGGAAACCTTTTAAAAGATATCTGCCACGATTTCTCTTTGCCTGGGGGGGTTCGATCCTGAAATAAAATTTTTTTAAAATAACATCCATCGAATTAAGTTTTCCCTTTTGGAAATCTACCCCTGATTCATGCAACCCCGGTGATCCGTCCTAAGATTAGTTTGGCCCCCGAGAAAAAAGTAGTTTTTTTTAAAAGAAAAAAACGAGGAGTTCTTTTTCTGTTGTTTATAATGCCCCCGCCCATGGACCCCTCCTACTAATAAAAAATGACCACCCCTTGTTTCCATCTTTCCTGTTTTGGGGAAAAAACTGCTCCTATAGCATAAAGAGAACTGTCCGCTTCCAAAACATATATTTTGTCAGGATTAGTGAAAAAAGAAAAACCCCCCCTTAAAAAAATTTTTTTTTAAAAATTCCATTTCCCCTTTCCCCCTTTTTCCCCCCCATCTCCATGTGGTTTTTTTTTTTAATAGATGTTTTAGTCCCTCGGAAAAAGTTACTATATTTTTTACAGAATTTCCTATAGTAGTTAAAAAAGCCCCCAAAAAACGCCTGAGTTGCTTAAAATTCGTGGTTTTTGGGAAATTTTGAATGGCTGAATTTTTTTGGGTCAAGTATCCTTTTGGTGGGCAGCGGGCCTAAATTTTTTAATTTTTTTTGTGTTTGGGTTTTCCAAATTGAGTGTTTTTTCCCCTTTTTTAGCTGTTTAAAACCTTTTTTTTAAATGTTCAAAAAAGTTTTCCCAGGATGTAGAAGCTAAAAACCCTCAATGTAATTAGGGGGAAATTCTTTTTGGTTGAATAAGGTCCATTGCTTTTAAAAAAATGGCTACACTAGTTTTCAACCGAAGGGCAAATTTGGGAAAAAATAGGCCCTTTTTTAAAATGCAGTATACCCCAAATCTGTCTTTCCATTGAATCTGCCAGTAACTGGAAGAAATCAAGGAATTTTTAAAAAGTACAATTTAAAAATTTTTTGGGGGTTTTCCCAAAGGCCGGTGGTTTTTTTTATATCAGAAATCATTTTTATCATTCAATTTTTCTAGCATCAAGAAAAAATTGGGAAATTCCGTCTTTTTTTTCCTCACCACGGTCACCAAAAAGGTGATGCAGCTCTAGTTATTTTCCCAACTCCTCCATTTTTTTCCCAATTTTTTTTTCCACTTGTGGTCTGAGGGGAACGGAACTGGATAGGATTTCTTCCAAAAATTTTTTTGGTTGGTGTTGATAAACGATTTAAAAAAAGGTTTTTAATAAAAAAAATGAAATTCATAAGTGATCTTTAACCTTTTTCCCCTTTAGGAGATTTTCAAATGTGCCTGGTTGATTTCCCTTCCCCCCCCGTTTTTGCCCCTTAACCCCTAACAATATTGATGTGGGTGTAAAAAACTTCAAACTCCTTTTGGGTTTGAAACGACATTCCGGGGTTAAAGGGAGGGGTAAAAGGAAATTTTTTTAAAACTGTTTTCCCTTTATGTCGTAACGTTAATGATCTAGTCGGGAAACAAACTTTACAATCATATCGATAAACCAAAACCTTTTCCCCCAAAAATTATTGGCCGTATAAATTGGGAAAGGGGCATCCCCAAAAGGTAGGAAAATAGGTTGGGGGGAGGATTATAGGAACCAAATTTTTTTTTTTTTTACCCTTTTACTTTTTTGGTAAAAAAACTCCATTAACCTGTGGGGGCCCTTTAGGGAAAAGGGGTGTAACGTCAATTGTGTTTTTTAACTCCTGCTGGAACCCTTCTGAAATACATGTTACTTAAATTTGTATCGATAAGTACCGGAATGTTCTCTCTCTCATACCCGTACCCCCCGATTTTTTGGTAAGAATTTTGACGGGGTCGGCTCCCTTTATATAAGGGCAAACCATTCCTGTTCCCCTTTTTTCCCCCTATCCCTTTTTTACAGGTTCCCTGTTCCCCCGTTTTGCTCCCAATCCTTTCTCCTTTTCCATCCCATCTTTTCCATAATCAGATATCCTTTATTGGGTTCCCGGTTTTTAGCCTTAATTCCCCGATCAGATCGTCCGGGTTGCAGTCGAACTCGACACCCCTTTAATTCGACTGACCTCGTTTTCCGAACCCCTTACCCAGGTTGGGTTTTTATTCAGACGATACGGCTGAAGGTTTTAATGGGTTGATTCGCTTTCTGTTCCTCATAGGCGCGAATTCTGTTTCCCCTTTTGCCGGAGTGGTGTTGGTTCCTTCACGAGAATATCTTCTTGTTTATTTAAAAAAATCGGCCGCAGACATTATGGTTTTGTCCCCCACCAAGGCCCCTAATCCCTTTTATTCCTTGGGAAAGTGCGTCTTTAAAGCTACCAGACGATTTTTTGTTTGGGTTTTCCGTCAATTGTCGAGATAAATTTACGAAATGTGCAAAATGATTATAAGGTTCCTTTTCTGTACACTCCAACAAGTGTAACTGATGGTTTCCCTGAGTTTTCCTCTCCTCCTCTGACCAATATTTTTTTTGCAGAATGCACCGAACTCTTCGTAAGTCTGCCAGTTCCCATTGTAAAGGCCCATCCAGCATTCCCCCTTGGAGACATTTTTTTTTGACCGTTGTAACTTGACTTGCCGTGATTTTCACATTCGAAATATCGTTCGAGTTCCCCCAGAAACCGTACGGGGTGTTTATTTCCATCCGCTCGAAACCTGAATGACGGGTGCATGCGTAATCATCACGCATTCCCTTCCGCCAATGTTATGGATTTCATGTTGTCCTTTATAATCTGGGGGTTTCTTTTGGGAATTCAGGGATCAAATTTTGTTTTCCCGACTTTTAGTAATGCCAGTTTTTAAAAAAAGTCCAAATTTGCTTTGTTCCTGGACTTTGCCCCTCCTTTAATTTTGTCCGCTGGTTTTCCATTGTCTCCTGTAACATCCACTTAGTGATTTCTTTCGGACCGGTGGTTTACTGACCCCGGGTTATCTGGAAAATAACCATAAATACGTATTTCTGTATTTTTCCCCCTAAAGCTGATCAGATTTTAATGACTTTGTATCCTGGTCACGGCACCACTGTAACCGAACCCACCCCGGTCTTATATGATTGGTAAATTTTCTGGTCGACTTTCAATTTTTTTTCAACCTTTGTTTTTTTTTCCTTCTTTTTTTTTTTTTTTTGTGATCGTCTAGACAGTCAGCGCCACTTCTCAGGTAGCAGGAACTGCAATCCATCTACTCTCAGAAAAAGGGCCTGTATAGCATTTTTTTTTGTCGGCCCCACAGCCTTCATAAGGCCCTTGAGGGGGACCTCAATTTTCCCTTGTGTAAATATTTTTTTTTCTTTAGGATACAAAAGTTCGTTCAGCTGAAGAGAAATAAAAGACAAACTTATATAAATACATGTATTAAAGCCAAGAGTTACAATCTCCACTAGTTTGAAAACAATTCAATGATGAAAGGTTTACATTTTCCACAAGATACCATTGCAAAAAATAAGAGTTCAGCTTTTTAAAAATCTCCCGCCCGAATCTAAGTTGAAACTACTATGAAAGTGTTTCTGAAGTGATAAAAGCTGGATTATATAAAGGTGATAGGAATATATCTGTAGTTGTAACATTTTCATGCCCAAAATAATTTTTGCCGGTATTTTTTACGGGTATATTCAAGATCGATTATCGCCAATTGAGAGAATGAAGACTATAGTACATTTCCCCGCACGCAACCAAGGAGTTACAGGGCTACAGGACTGGGGAGTCCGGGGATTGTTTTGTGTGCACCCATACTAGACAACCCGTTACCATCCTCGGCCCTTTTACAAATACGTTCTATTTTATATAGAGGTTTTAGGCGTGCCGGGATCCATGCTTAGCAGAGAGTAACATTGTAGCACTACAAACATACCCATTCCAACATTTCTAATTTAGCTATTAAAATTCGAGTTGAGCCGTAGTCAAGTACTAAAAATCAATTCTTGGGCCAATGTATAACTGGGGGATTTAAGTGGTACTGATAGGCTTGACTAATATGACTAGATATATTCCACCATTAAGTACCCCCGGGTTCCAAAAAGGAACAATTATCAAATTTCAATTTCCTATCTTTCAATATTCTTTTGAGGTCCAGGAGGCCCGACTGTTGCTTATTAAGGTATTAAAATACAAATTTGTGAGACTGTCTAAAAAAAGGGCTGAATTTTCTTACCCAAATTCCTATGAATTTACTCCCCCACAACGGTGAGAATAGTCCACTAATATATTTACCTTCCACAAATCAAAAGTTTTTCAGGGACAGGTCCGCTTTTGGAATGAATGTTTTGAGGTGCCCCTACCCACAAACCCGTTACTATCCTCGGTCACCTTTTGGAAACCAATGTTGGCCGGATTTATTATGGCAAGAAGTAACAATGAGACAATGATAAACATATTCAGTTCCACTATTTCACAGTCGTGCTAAATCTCTATTTTACTCGCTGTTATAAGTAAGACACAGACTAATCGTGGCCGAAAAAATCACGACTCTATAATTTAACTGAGTTGACTGGTTTTGATAATGAATGGAGAATATCGAATAAAAGGAATGAGTGAAAATTCTGAATAATTGAAGATAGTTATTCTTTCTATTCATTACGGACCTGGACTTCCGAAGGTACTCGTGTTGTACTAGTAAACCCATTTAGGTCCGTCCCTTCTTCCCAGTACCCAGGAGTTAGTCCATCCTCTGGAGATGGTTTCGGTTCAGGTGCTGGAATTCGACTGCCTAACGACCGATTCTGGGCTTGCTTATATAGTAAAAGGTCGTATCTGGGAGACCGTTTGTTTGCCCAACTTCCAAATTCCTCGATTGAAACTTGCCAATATTCGAATTTTTCCGAGTGGGATTCCCATCTGAAACTTATATAAAAGTGATCTAAGATGTTTGTGGTATAATTCGTACCAGGTTTCCCTTTGGAATAAATACCGCATATAGCCAAATTTTGACTTAAACCTGGTTGTTGATGTCTTGTTTATGGGTAACGCTTCAGAACACCTTTCCCTTTGAACTCTATTTTCAACCCCCCCAAGCTTTGTAAGGTGGGTAAAAAGCCTGTCAACTTGACGAGAAAAGTGTATTCTATCAATGGATATGTTGGACTGTGGGAAACATTACAGGAAGATGACATTAGCCTGAAAGTTGAGGTGTCAACCCTATCCGTTCACAATATTTCCTAGATTTGGCTTTCTAACCTAAAATTACTATTTTTTTCCTCAGCTTTATCATGGAGTATATTCTTTCATTTATGTGAAATAATTAGAAAACATTATCGAACGATTGTAGGGTAGCGTAGAAGTTGCAGGTAACTCCTACATGCTTATAAAGTCCCAAGATTCGTTTTTTCTACCTGCTAAGTTACTATTATTTTGATCAGCTTGATTAATAACGTGTATTCTACGTTTGGGAGTCTTTCAGCAGATAAATATTATGGGCAACAATACGGGGTAGCGCTAAAGTTGAGTGAAGTATCCCGTTTCTACAATGTTCCCTATTTGTCCTTTCTATTACTAAGATTGATATTTGTCGGCTCAATTGATTCAAGGAAGGGTGTATTTTGATTCTAGATATCAATAGTTAGGATAATGTGCTTGGGAGATGGTAGCGTAGTGCTGAAGTTGAATCGTCAAAGATACATAAACGTTACCTTATGAAGTGTATGGACCCCATACCTATGAAGTGATTCATACTCACCTTGTTCCATTCTTACAGTCTTGGACTTGTGTTTAGTTGTCGTGTGATTATATAACTGCAGTGGCGGAGAGGGAAAGAAATCATCGAAGGAATTTTACTTACTTTCTGCCTAGATGTTTGCCAACGGAAACCTTTTCTTTGAAGTGACATGGAGATTCTAACTACGTGCTTGGGATATTCTTCCTCTGAATCATCGTGCATCCTCAGGCGGTGCTCTGAGGTTTCCATAGTTGACTTTATAATGCCAGTTTCTTTTTTTTCTATTTCTGTCTATAACAAAATCTTTCCCCCTACCCCTCCCCCAATTTCTAGGAATTCATGTAATCTAACCAGACCCCGGGTCACACCGTCTCACTTATAACCTACTCTGTAAAAACAGATTCATTTCAGTAACTTAAAAAAAATTATTCAGAGTCGTCGTCAGAATTACAATTTTGACAAACATAAGAATGAACATCTTCAGATTTCAGGCATTTTGAATGAGCCCAATTCTTACACATGACGCATTCAATCCATTGTTCATTTGGGCGGAGTTGGAATATAAATCCAACATATTAGACAATACCATTCCATGGTCTCTTCTTCACTATCACTTCCATGATTATCTTCTTGCAGTAGTTTCCTTTTCACATTTTCTTTACCATTTGCGGATTTACTTGCCACTTTATAATTTCGCTTTTTTTTACCAGTTACTTTTATTCTTTCTGACTCTTTTTTCAACTTCCTTCGTCTTTTTTTTACTATTGCTCTTTACTTTTCTTGCTTTTTTTTTTCAGCCAAAGCATTCTTTTCAGGCGTATCTGTCAGTATTGCTGATTTTCTTATTCGTCGCTTAGTTGTTACACACGATCTTGGCGGTGCTTTTGGTAAAGGTTTTTTAAATTGCTTCCCGGTGAAAATATCTAGATGTGGCTTGAATGACAACATTATTTGCAAATTAGCAATGTTCGAGGATCCTGGTTGAGGTTCATTGGTTGCTGATTCTATTCTTGCTGGACGGTGGCTCGTTATCTGGGACGGTTTCCATATCATGATCCACCTGAGGCTCATTAACGTCTGCTAATCCTTGAAGCTGTGGTTTCACATTTCCCAATCCCAATGAAATATTAGCGGTGTCGGGCATTGGTCGATCAGTAACGAACGACCGGGCAAAATCATCATCCGTAAATATATCAGGGTTGTATGGACTTATGCCTGCCTTTTAAATGCGTATAATGTTATTTGGTGTAGCTGCTAAAGGCCATGCATGTTTGACAATTCCAGGTATTCATAAATAGACATTGTCTTGCCTGGGTTATTACGTAGCCGTTTTCTTGCGCTTTGGCACAATACGTTTTAAACGGTCCATTAACGCCAACATCTAGTGGTTGCAAATTATGGGTACAATGTGGCGGGGAAAAACAACATTATAACCGAATTTTTCCTTTGCCTTTCAACCACATCAATGTCAACATGTGATTGATGGTTATCAACAATAACAATACGGGTCTTCGGAGGGGCTTTGTTTTGTTTTATAAAATGGTCCATAAATATGAGGAATTCTGTAGCCGTCATCCATCCCGAGCTATTTCCACTCAATACTTTCCCTGGGACTCATCTCGAAGAAATAAGTCCTTATATTTAAGGCGCGGAAAATAAACATAGGTGGTACAGTATTTCCCTGCATTTGCTGCAAGTTCAACGGTAACTAAAGTTCCTCGCTCCGCAGACACTATGGCACCCACTTTTTTTAACGCCTTTGCAGCGACTATTTTCTTCGGCTTCAATCAGTGGTAAACCTGTTTCGTCAAGTTCCAAATTCTGGGTGCATGTTATATTTCAAAATGACGTCCAAGCTTGCTAAAGAATTCATTAACGTTGTGTCGGTTAAAAGAGGATGCGCGTCCTGCACTAGTGGCTTCCGGAGCTCTTATGGACAATGACGGATTTCTTTTCAGAAAACCAGTGAACCAATCAGCTCCAGCTCTTTATTTCTATGCCAAGAGACTGGAATATTAGGCATGTCAAATTTGACAGCGCAACTATATGCCAACTTCTTACTTCTTCTGGCAAAGACCGAAGTAAATTGATGAACATTTTAATAAATAATCCGCCAATGTCTTCTCTTGGTCTTGGTTGAACACCTGTCTAGAATAGTAACCCACAGTAGTGTTACACCAGCTTTCAACTTTTGACAAAGCGAAACAATGTCATATGACATATCTCTAATTCCCGAGCTACCGTCTTAAGTTTACGACCGTTTTTAATAACGGCATCACGCCCGCTCAAAGCTCAATTGAAACCTTGCCCCGTTCGGTTTTTTCGTTTATAGTTTCTCATCCTAAAACAAAGTTTTAATTTTATTATTTACGTGTTCGTTACAGGGCAGAGTTGTTCCGCGGAACAACTAGCCCCACCAGAGGAACTTGGAACCTCAAATTCCATTTTCTAAAGTAACACCCAATTATGATAGAATACGTTTGGAAAAGCCATAAACGATATTAAAAAGTTAATCACTGTAGTTTGCTCGACAGATAATAGCAAGTAACACACAAATAGCTAGAAAATTGATTGAAATAGACCAAAAAGTATGATGACGAAAAAATTTACTTACGTGATGTTTGAATGTCACCAATCGACTACCACGCTAACACGCGGCAGACCGTCACTAAAATGACTGACGCAATGGCGCGATGATATGACGTTTCGCGATGCACTTCACACTTATTGCTATCTCTTTTCTTCGCGGAGCTATTTCAATCGGAACAACCTGCCCCCGGCACTTCGAACCCCGGCCTCCCCTACTATCTGCGAAACTTAATCATCGAAAAGAACGCCGTGGGAAAAGAATACCAGGACAACAACAACGAATGGAAATTTATAGAATTCCAGATAATTAATAAAGCTATTATCGCAGATCTACGAACCTGCCAAAGATTTGAGTATCCAGAGGAGGCTACCGGACTTTCTTTCAAAATTCATAGCAAATGCCATAAGTGATTGTGCAAAAAACAGGCTACGGTTTCTGCAATGTATGCAGTGAACAATATAAGAAGTTCCCCGCCTACGGCGGCCGAACGCAAAAAAGATGTTAAAACACCGACCACTTTTTAGATCATTGATGTTCTCGTGAAGTAGCATGTATGGAACGAGCAGTATGAAATGAACCCGAAATTCGAACGTTTCTGTTTTATTGTTATAATAAAACAATATCCTGAATTTGCCTATTCATGTTGTTAGTAGGGCAAACAACTACACGGAGTTCTTAGATCTTCCACACTATCTTCGAAACTTATCATCGATAAGAACGCCGTGGGAAAACAATACCAGACCACCACGGACAAAAGGAAATTGATAGAATTTCAGTTGATGAACAAAAGTTATTATCGCAGAGCTGCGAACACTACGTGCCGAAGATTTGAGTATCCAGAGGAGGTCACCGGACTTTCTTTCAAAATACATCGCAGATACCATAAGCGAAAATCAGGCTACGCATTCAAACAAAGCTTCCGCCGGCGATTTGAAGGAGGAAAAATGCCATTAAGAAGTTGTTGAAGGCCCATGAAAGGAAAGTCATGGATATTGAAAGCCGCTCTCGAGAATTGGAGCGAAGTACACAATGGGCCAATCCAACGGAGGCAGGGTGGACCTGGTGTGATAGTGTTCCGGAAGTGCAAATAAATCCCCATCCGGCCCTGAATGAAAGCCAATCTTGTGATGAGAATGATGTGCTGAGTTTGTTTGGACCGGGTGGAGTTTTTGTTTGATTTCCAATTGTTGTACCTGTTTTTATTGATAACAATTTAATTTTTTATTGTAAGAATATACATTTTCCAAAATTGGGCATGTTTGTATTTTATTTTTTCAAATGTTACCTCGGTATATACCTCAGGTTTACGATACATGCACCAAATGAGCGTTTTTTCATTTCTTAAATATCTATTGCCCACCCTTCACTAATACATGAAAATTTCTTGATGACCTTACAGACTTTCTAGAAAGATATAAGAACTACAATGCCGACCACAACATTAATATTTTATCAGAGGAAGATGAGGTAACATAAATATTTGAGTAAATATAAAGTTACACCACACATGCACTCTGAATATGAGGAAAATACTTTTGTTGCGTGTTTTTGCGGCGGTCTCATACCGTTCCCGAGTTATGGCTATTTAAAAAAAAAATAACCTCATTTTCAAGCACCATTTTCTCGCACAAAAATCACTCAAAATGCCTCCTTTCTTTTACCAGCATAAACAATACACCTAAATCACTTATTTTCGGCACAACTTTGCACAAAATATCGTCGTTTTTATCGAAAATATCCTCCTTTTTACACAGTTCCAAATAAACAATTTTCGTTCCTTTGGCAGAAGACATTTAGTAACTTTGCCTTATTTCTCATGTTGGCAATAAGTGAAGCACCGCCAACTTTTCGAATTCAAATGTGAGCAATAGTTTCTCTTTATTTATGTGTGCAATTGTTGTTGGGCACCATTTTGCATAAAAATATGGATTTAAAAAATAGACTAAAAAAAGCATATGAAGCAGATTTTAAACCAAGTGAGATATTTGAGATTGAAAATAAATTAATTTTTTATTAACAAAATATAATTTTTCCAGATGATTATTTATGGTTAATCCAAGATATTGTTGGCGGTGCTTCACTTATTGCCAACATGAAAAATAAGGAAAAGTTACTAAATGTCTTCTGTCAAAGGAACGAAAATTGTTTATTTGGAACTGTGTAAGAAGGAGGATTTTTTCGATAAAAACGACAATACTTTGTGCAAAGTTGTGCCGAAAATAAGTGATTCAGGTGTATTGTTTATGCTGGTAGAAAAAAAGGAGGCATTTTGAGTGATTTTTGTGCGAGAAAACGGTGCTTGAAAATGAGGTTATTTTTTTTTTAAGTGCTGTAACTACGGAACCGTATGAGACCGCCGCATTTTCCCCATATTCAGAGTGCATATGTGGTGTAACTTTATATTTACCAATATTTGAACATTTTAAGCGAACATGATTATATTTCAACAATCAATATTGCTACTCGTATTGATCATATGTTTTTTAAAACAAAATCATGAAGATTTAAGACCTGCTGTAATCAAATCTGCAATAACAGATCACAACCCTGTATTAATTCACGTACCCAAAAATTTCTCAATTAGGACTGGAATAAAAAATCAAATAACAATGTGAATGAAAAAAATTTCAATTTCAGATATTTATTTTTGAGTTAGGGTCCTTTGAGAATATCCATCAGATGTAGTTTAATGTCCAGCGTGACTTTAGCCGGGAAGTAGTTGTTTTCTGTTAGACATTCACAAAAAATAACTTAATTTTTATCGTGGATTTTTCAATTCATTGCAAAATCTTTCTATTCAATATCCAATTGGGAATGTTTCTCTTTTCAACAATTAGTAGTTTTTAGCAATAAAAAATTAAAAAAAAACATTTTAACAAAAACTTAAACCGACGAAAACAGAAACTGAAAAGCAAAACATAAATATACCTTTTTAGCCTTAATAACTAAGTTCCTAAACTAATGTAAGTAACTAATTTCTAGTCGGCGCCAAACAATAAATCCACGAAGATAATTAAATTACTTTGAAAAAATGATCGATACAAAATACATAAAATTGCAACGTGAAATCTCCATCGATAAACAATAACATTCCAAAAATGCGCTCTCCGCACGACCACTTGCAACGACGTGTGCCCTCACGTGTGTGACCGTTTGGGTAGCTGTCTCGCTGATATTGAGCTCGGCAATTTCCAGCGGAACGCGCTGCCTATATTTTACGTGATTAATTTGCTTGTTTGTTTGTTTGGCGCCGACTCGAAATTAGATACTTACATTAATTTAGGAGCTTAGTTATTGAGACTGAAAAGGTTTATTTTATTTCTTGCTTTTCCGTTTCTTTTTCCGTCGGTTTAATTTTTTGTTTTTATTTAGTTGAAGAATATGATATTTGTTAAATTCTGAAAAAGTTAGTTATAGTAATTTTTTATACAATTTTTATATTTATCCTAGATTTCTATAAATAAAGACACATGGATTTAACAAACTAACTAACTATATATATAATTATCATGTTACTTTTAGGTTTTGGTCATTTTCAATACATAGTTTTTATATATGATAGTTTTAAAAATACTAAAATGGTACAACTTAAAGGAAAAATAAATTGAAATGCGAAATTTGGTTTGAAATAATGAAAATATTAAAAAACTTATAGTTTCAGGATCCAGAATATTAAAGGTTTTTTTGTCAAAATATTTCGATTGAAGATTTTTTAGGAAAGGAATAGAATTAGATGAGAATAAGATTCTTTATTTTTATTTTTATTTTGATATGGTTGCTATATATAAATACTAGAAATTGTAGTCAAGGGGAAAATGAATATTGAAAATAACACGAATTTAAGTATATAATTATATATATACAGGGTGTCCCTGGACTTCCTCTTTTCCTCTCAGGAATGTATAGATGGGATCAAAATATCACCAGGACTTCATATAATTTTTGTTCCTAAAAGCTTTCGTTACCAAGTTACGGGGCCTCAAAGTTACAAAATGAAAAATGTTTTTCTTTGATAACTTTCAAAGTGAATATTCAAAATCATGGAGCTTTTTTATAGTGTAACGTATGTGAGAATCCCATTTCATATTACTGTCTAAATATATACCTAGGTATTTTATTTCTTTCACAGAATGAATAGTCAAAGTATTTCCTTGCATGTCGATATCAAGTTCTCTGAACGGGCAGACACCGGATATATTACAACTGAATGGTAGGAAGTTTGTTTTTGATAAATTAACTGTTAAAAGCCTGTAGTCAAACCATTGCTTGACTAGTTGGAAATCTGTCTCTTCTTTGTTTTTAAGAGCGGTCCAAGTTTCCGCCTCGTAAAATATTGCAGTATCGTCTGCAAATCCAATTATTTTACCAACACTGTTCAGTTTGAATAAATCATTAATATATATATTGAATAATAAGGGACCTAATACTGTGCCTTGAGGCACACCACACTCAATTTGCCTTTGGTCACTTTTAACCTTACAATTTGCTGTCTATTTTGTAGATAGCTTTCAAAAATTTTCAAGCAATTTCCTCTGATGCCATTTATTTCTAGTGTTTTCAAGAGTAGCTGATGATCGACCGTATCAAAAGCCTTCGTCAGATCTATAAACAGGCATAATGAGGGTCTACCTTTTTCAGGTATTCCATTTTGCTGTCATCATCTTTCAGTAGATTTATATTTAAGTCGCCAATAAATAAGCAGTAGTCATTTGATTCAGATCGATAACTTTCAAAGTAGGTTTGGAGAGTAATCAAGAATTCGTTTATGTTAGAAGCTGGTGACCTATAGCAAGCTGTTACAAAAATTGATTTATTTCTATATTTTATTATCGTTTTCAGGAATTTGATATGTCTTATTTCAATAATATCGTGTTCAAATTCATATGCATTTTTTATGTAAATTATGGTACCATCATTTTGATTAAATTCACCTTGGTTATAAATTAATGAATATCCCGGTATATTGTAAATATTTGTATCATGTATTTTCCTAGTTTCTGTTGACACCAAACAATCAAATTCAATGTGAACATCGTGAAGGAAAATTTTCAATTTTCAATGTTTTTATCGATGCTGCGTATGTTGTTGTGTAGTATTTTGAAGCTGTGTCCATTATTCACTCCCAATATATCTTTACATTCTTGGGCATTTTCAAGTGTATAGGTTTCAATCGGATTTGCTTCAAAATCTCTAATGTATTGATCCATTTTTTATCAGTGGAAAATGAAATAAACAATATACTTTACAATCACATTTGCAGGAACGACGAAGGAAGACAAAAAAGAAATAATTAAAAAAGAAAGAGAAAAAACAAAACTTACAAACAGATATCTCGTGAGGAGAACAATAAATCAGATATAATAGTACATGAGCCTATAGAAATATTTCATTTGCTGGCGGCGCTATCAGAGGTAGAATTTAATCTAGTTATGTATCGTTCCCTTGACTGCTGAGCGATAACAGGTTTTTTCGACTTATTTACCTTGAAATCCTGTTCCTGTGTTGGTTTCTTGTTCCGCTCTTTCCTATTTTCAGTTTCCTTGGGGTTTCGTACAGGTGTCTCTGTAGATTTTTGTGTCGATTGTTTGCCATTTTGTTTACTATTTTGCATTGAGTTTGTTGGTTCAGTTATCGACTTCTCTATAAAATTCTCTTCGATCAGCGAAATACTGGGTGTTGGCGGAGCACTATCTGGTTTAGTGTTGCTTTTTTCTTCTAGAGCGTCTAATTCACCTATCCTGTATCCAGTACCTCCGATAAATAATCGATTTCTTTTAATGTAGCAGTTTTCCGAAGAATTTTTAAATGCTGACAAATATGCACGCAAGGCTTTGTTTTCTTCCCTTTGTACTTCAGTAAGGTCGTTTACAATGAATATCCTGGTGCCTTTCAATTTTGAACAATTTTTTAAAATTGTTTGTTTTTTTAGATAGGAGATCAGTTCAACTTTCAGGGGACTGTTTTCTGAGCGACCCAGTCCGTAGAAATTATTTATGTCAAATTCAGTAAGACTCACGTTCAGAAGATTTCTTATCGTTTCACATAAAAATGGCAGTGTTATTTCTTGCGGTGTTTTATCCAATCCGAAGATGAGTAAATTATTTTCCTATTATTTCTGTCTAAATACTCAACTTCCTTCTTCAAATCACTGTTTTCTTTTTCTAAAGTTCTCAGCTTATTCTTGAGTGATCCAATTTCCAATAGCACCCTGGCTTCGGTGGCTTCAATTGTGCTTTTTAGTTCTGTTCTGCTTCTCACTATTTCCTCATATAACTGTTTTAATGTGATGTCTTCTACCATTTTTCAAGATCTTATAAAGTTAGTAAGCACCTGTACTATTATTCGATTGTTCTCAATTTCCACTGGCTTTATCGAATAAAGTACTAATTTTTCACTTATTAATTATCAGATTGTAATATTCAATAGTTCGATTTATACAACTTCATCATATATATCTTGATTCAATTTTTTGGATTTCTACGATGATTTAAGCACTCTTTATTTTCACTCTCTATGGAGAGCACACGTTAACGATGTTGTCACGATGTGGTCTCCCAACTACATTTACCAAAAAAAAACAATATTGAAGGGGTTCAGAAAAAGTTTTTGCGCCTTGCTGCCTACAAACTGGGATTGAATCGTAGTGAATATAACTATACTGATATTATGCAATCTTTGAATTGGCAGTCTTGAACAAAGAAAGATCCATAAGGATATTTGCTTTCTTCATAAAATCATATCAGGAACTATTAACTGTCCCTGCATACTTTTTGAATTTTACTTGAATGTTCCAGTTAGGCAAACCAAAAAAACCCAAAGTTTCTCACACAACTTTTTGCCAAACTAATTATTCACAAAATGCACCTTTTAACGAGATGGTCAAGTATGGGAATGATTATAGTTGTCACATTGACTTGTTCGGTTCTGATATTTCATCCATGAAACAAAAATTAAAGAAGATATGCTGAAAGTTGTCTGATTTTGTATATTTGAATTTGTTCTTGATATCCCCTCACCTTAAAGGTTTTCATTAACTGTTTGTAATTTATTTTTATTTAATTTTTTCATTTCTTTTTTCACTTATATTTTTATCATTTATCTGTTTTATCTTTTTACCTTTGTCAGTTGATCTTAGTATGATCCATTATGTATCATTGAAATTTTTGTATCTTCTTTGTTTTATTTTACCTAATATTATAATTATCATTATTAATTTAGATTGAACTAAGTTAAGTTTGTTATATTTTCTATTTAAGTCAACCTGTAAAATTGGGTTAACCTTTGGATTATTAATAAATAAATAAATATAGAGCTATTGGAGGTTGTTGGTGAAGTCTGTTCTCATGCATTGGGCAGGCACAGACAAGTTCAGACTTGCGTCTTGTAATGCATTGCATATATTGCGTAATAAAGTACTCGCATAAGCAACACGGGTATCGGTTACTTTTACCTGATATGTTTTACCTGATATGTTTTATTTTTGTGACAAATTTTCGTTGAGAGGAGTGATTGTTAAGATACAGTATGTCTACTAACTTTAAATGTTGTAAAGGTAGAGAGTGTCCAAACTTCTGTTGTGCACAGTGTTTCAGCATGTACCATGCTGTGTGGACAGGATGAAACACGTTACAATAGAGGGTTCTAAAATACTCTGTTCTAAAGAATGTGTAAAGAAAAATAAACAAGAGGAAGAGACGCTTAGAAAAAGGGAGGACCTTATCAATAAGCTAAAGAAGGACATTGCAGAAAAGGATTCTTTATTAGAAGAAGTAGATGCTGACTGGGAAGATAAAGTGAAGTACCTACATGAAGAAATGGAAAAATTCATAACTGAGAATCAGGAAAAAGACACCTTCATAAAGAGACTAAGAGCTTCAACCGATTTTCAAGATGAAGTTGTCAGTCTGGAAGAGGATCTTCTAAGAAAATTAAAAAACCAAGAAAATGAAATGGCCAAACTCAAATCAGAAAAAAACGAATTAGCACTGAGAAATGAAAATCACCAGGTTGAATTGGAAGAAGCATTAAAGAAAATGACTAAATTGAACGAGGAATTGGATGAACTGAACAAAATCAATGAAGAAATGTTAACATCTATAGAAACTCTTTCAGAACAAAATCTAGCTAATCTGAAAGAAATTGAAGTTATTAAACAAGAAAATTGTTCACTAGAATTAAAAATGATTCAGAAATCAAAACGTGAAGATCAACCCAAGCCCGTTTCACCAAGAAAAAACAGGGATGGAAAAATATCGAACAGGAAAACGGAGAAAGAAAATAAAACATATGCAGCTTCATGTGAAGCTTTAAGAAATATTAATTCCTCAACAGATGTCGAGTTGAAAGAAGGTAGGGCTGCTATAAATAATTTGAATTTCAGTCAAGACATCCAAGGAAATCAAATAGGGAAAAAAAATCAAATCCTAATCTTATGTGATGATCTTGGATATGGCTTGGGGAATATGTTATCACAATTTACTAAAAATAGGTTTGATGTTCAAACTATCACAAGCCAGGAGCGACTTTTGAATATGTAATTGAAGATATTGTCAATCTGTCAAAAAATTTAGGTCAAAATGATTATATAATTGTTATGGCAGGGGTAAATGATTTCAGGACGAGTAAATATCCATTGTTCAGAAAAATAAACAGCGTCTTGAAATTTTGTACTCATACAAACATAGTTTTATCATCTGTTCCCTAAGGCAAAAATTTTAATGTCAATAATCTCATTCATAAATCCAATAACAAGCTATACGAATATTCCAAGAAGTTGAATTTTTATGCCAATGGGGACGTTTCTTTCTTGGAGATCAATAGCTTCAAGGGAAATAAGCTCAATAATTATAGAATTGCAAATAACATTTTAAATTACAATATTCTATCGAAGAAACAAGAAAAGAACTTGAAATTTGTCCCTATCAGTAAACATTTTTTAGAACATGTTCAAAACAAGGGGATCACAGTTCTATAACATATCAAAAAAGTGATATCTTAAGTAAACAATATTCTGGGAGTTATAATTATAGTGAATACTCTAGCTCACATACAAAATCATTTACTCTAGTTTTACTGAATATTCAGACTCTTAGACATAAGTGTGATGAACTTTATGTTTTTCTAAATAGTCTCAATTTTCCCAGTATGATATTATTAACTGAACATTGGTGTAACGTTAACGAACCTATATATATATATATATATATATATATATATATATATATATATATATATATATACCTGACTACTCAGTAATATGTAGAAACTCCAGAACAGGCTCCAACCATGGAGGTACAGTTATTCTAGTTGATAACAGTGTAATTAATGATTATTCCTTCATTAAAATTGAAAAGTTCAAAGACCTTTTGGAGGATAAAACTTTTGAATTTACAATCTGTTTCAGCAATAAATATAACTCATATGTTGTATGTCTTTATAGATCTCCCTCCTCAGATGTTTATATATTTTTAAGTAACCTAGAGCTTCTCCTGGCTGACTTGCCCAGTAATTGTAGGGTCATATTAACAGGGGATTTCAATATAAATTATAATGACTATAAATCTCTGGCTAGGGATTCACTAAAACATTTACTTTTATCATTTGACTTGAGTATGCACGTAAGCGCAGATACTCGTATTTTTCAATTCTCCACATCTCGCATTGACTATGTATGTAGCAATCTAGAAGAGCAGATAGATTCGTGCACAGTTATTACATCCGGGTTGTCGGATCATGAAACAGCGATATGTTCTGTTCTTCTAGAGTCGCCAAAGAAACATACCATATGCAAACATGGTAGACTGTACAGTAGCTCAAACTATGATAGGTTCTATCAGAATTGTATCGGAATTGACTGGGAGAGCACTCTGGCCAAAGATGATCCTTTCTTATCATTTCACAGCGTATTATTGGATGTGTTTGATAAATCTTTTCCTAAACAGAAAATCAAAATGAAGCGTAAGAAGCCGTGGGTGACGAAAGGACTGATAAAGTCCTCTAAAAACTTACGCTCACTGCATTATATTAGGAAATTTACGAATGACCAATTTATTTGTATATACTTCACGAGGTACCGTGATATCTATAAATCCACAATCAGGTTAGCGAAGAAAATGTATTACAGAAACAGAATTGTAGAATCAAATAACAAAATTAAAGAGCCTGGTCCATAATTAATGACATCAGAGGAAAATCAAAGAAAACAAAGGTTGATATCCCACTAAATCCCAACAAAATCAACGAATACTATTGCACCATTGCTCAAAAGCTAAGCAACACAATTCGGTGCCCTATGATCCTTTAATCAATCTGGAAAATATTGGAAAATATTAATTAACGACAACCTTATTTTGTATAACACAGATATTCATGAATTGATTGAAACCCTGAACGACATCAGAAATAAAAATGCCGCTGGGTATGATGAGATTTCGGTCAAAATACTTTTGAATCTACCAGTCAATGCATTGGAAACATTAGTTAATCTCATTAATGCTTCCTTCGAAACTGGCTCATTCCCTCTTTCCTTTAAGACTTCAATTGTTATTCCCCTACATGAAGGTGGTGATTTGGATAATCCCTACAATCTGCGACCCATTTCTCTTATTCCAACCTTGGCGAAAATTATTGAAAAATTAGTGAAGAAACGATTGAATAATTTCTTAAATTTGCATGATATCATGAGCAACAACCAATTTGGGTTCCAGACGGAAAAGATACAAGTGATGCAATATTCTCTTTCCTTTATAAAACGTATTCAGAAATAAATGCTGGTGAAGTGGCCCGCAATTTTCTGTGACCTTCGAAAGGCTTTCGATTGCGTTAATCATGAACTATTACTCAAAAAACTTCACCGGTATGGCTGCAGAGGGGCGACGTACAATTGGTTCAAATCGTATCTCTCAGGGCGAAGTCAAATGGTAAGAACATCGGAACTCTCAGAAAGCAGGGCAATTACATCTGGTGTGCCACAGGGTTCTGTGTTAGGTCCAATTCTGTTTTTGTTATATATTAATGACTTACTATGATAGATATATCTGGCAGCTTTACTCTCTTCGCTGATGATACAACAATATTGTGGAAGGAAAAGAACCCAGCAGAGCTACATAAAAAGATATCATCTGATTTGGAAAAGGTGAAAAATTGGTGTGATGCTAATTTATTATCCTTGAATATCTCCAAAACAAATATAATAACATTTAAATGTCTGCTAAATGAACTCTCAATAGACAATGATATCTTGGAAAAAAAAATTGAACACAAAATTTCTTGGTGTAGTTATTGATAATAGGCTTAAATTTGACGAACACGTCAGACAACTTAAGAGTAAAATTGCCTCCAGATGTTATGCAGTGAGGGTGGTTTCTAATGAGCTGGGTTTTCACACAGCAAAAACGGTTTACTATGCTTTAATTGACTCACAAATAAGATATGGAATACTTTTTTGGGGATCATGCAGTGCAACCCTTCTCACTTCTGTGTTGATATTGCAGAAAAGGGCTGTAAGGTGTCTCTGTAAAGTCAAACTTAGGGAATCCTGCAGAAATTATTTTGCGGCCAATAAGATTTTAACTGTCGCTGCACTGTTTTTTCTTGAAACTGTATGCTTGGTGTACAAACATAAAACGGAGTTTGACTTTGTTTCTTCTCCTCATGCTACTCGTAATAGCATATGTAATATCAGACTTCCCATACCCAACTCAACATTAATCAAGGATTCAATTTTTTATAATGGTGGAAAATTATTCAATCACTTACCAGTAGCTATAAGGTCTGCAAATCTGACCAACGTACAATTCAAGAAAGCAGTGAGAAACTTGCTAGCTGATAGACCCTATTATAGCCTACATGAGTATTATAATGAATCATTTTAAAATTACGTGTATTCTATTTTATTTTTACTGTATCTGTAATTGTTATGTTCAAAATTTGTCGAATTTATTAGTTATTATCTATACACCCTTAGTTATGTTTATATTTATACCACAAATCTTTGTCTATTGGATGCAAAATCTTCGGGCAATAAAGTATATTTTGATTGATTGATTGATTTGTGATTGATTGATTTGATGTACAGGGTACGAGTACCGAATACTTTATTGAAAATGTACCGGGTACAGAGTACCAGAAATATACTTAAGGGTACAGAGTACTTAATTCGATTAATTGTACTGAGTATACTCAGCTCTATCCCGTGGTAGTCGTCAATAAACATTTTCAATAAGTTATATTGTTTATTCAACTCATTTTTTCTCACTATATTTTAATAAGCAAAATAAATAGAATTCGACACTTCCTGAAGATTAAACCATTGTACCCACTCTATTGGTAACACTGAGCAATGCAATCACTGGTCCAAGAGACCGGATTAATCCACTCCTCCATGTAAGGCACACCATTAGCACGTAGTAGGAGGAAGTTTGTAAGTATCATCTCGAAAAGAATAAACAATAGCCAATTCGCTCAACAAAGTGTTTATGACACTGGTAGCTTACCAAATATTGTTTGATCTGTAATTTGTTCACAAAATGAACACGTGCTTGACAACCATCAAAGCATAACCTTGAACGATCTGTTGTTCAGTTAAATATCGCCTTCAGCCTTGCCGTTTCAGCCATAAAGTTAATATTAGAATTTTTTTATTGATGGAATTTTGCTCCACCAAGCTGAAATGATGATTTCGACGTTTTGGCTCCCATTTTGGAGTCATTTTCAAGAAAGCTGAAAAAAATTGATAATCTAAAGAAAATATGTGATCCCCAGGTCTCGACACTAGTTCTCAAGGTCTCATTCTGCCTACTCAGAGATGAACTGAGGATCCGAGTGTAGTTGGGCAGTATTTATATGAAGAAGGCGGGGCTTGGTTTGGTAAGGAGAAGGAAGATTAGAGGTTTCCAGATATTGTGTAGGCGGTATCCTTCATTTCGGTTTATTGAGGCAATTTGGGTCATTTTCTATCACAAGAGCTTCTCGAATGACTCGCCTGTAAAGTTTTCACATGATGGTTTTGGTGTGCTCGAATCATATTCTGTGACCCAATTATTGGTGTTGTTTGGAATTGCCGAGGACGGCAAGTTGATGTTCGTAAATTCGGCTTGTCACTTGTCTGTTAGTTTGTCATATGTATGTCCTAGGGTATTTGGAACATGGTATTTCGTATATTCCTTAAGACTCATTAGCTATGGCATACTTAAGAGATCTGAGAAAATTTGAAATTTGATCTTGATTCCTGCTAACCTGCTATCCATGAATCTTTGGAAAATTTGAGGTGCAGTTGATATCTCGAACTGTAAACGTTTTACTTTAAATGCTCCTTTATGGGTTATAAGTGTTTGGGCGTCAGCTCTCAGTTGCCTTGATTCAACCAATTTTGACACCTTTGGAGTAAGAGAGAAAAGCCTTGTGCAATTGTGTATTTATTGGGTGAATTTGGAGAACGGGTTTTTTGATAGCAGATTGTTCAGCTCTTGTGATCGGTTGTGATTATTGGTGAGTTGTATAAGCTGTAGATGAGGGAATTTAGGACGGAATTGGTTTGAGCTGGATGTTGATGAGACCTGAGGAGTAGGCAGATTGGGACCCTGGGTCAAGTCACAAAATCCCAAGTGACTACATCTGAAGAGTAGCAGATAGAGGCCCTAGCATGAAATAACTTCGTTTCCTTCTCAAGTGAGGAAATCACTTGTGTGAAAATCACTTATATACTTTCTTCACCGTCATTATTATTTTTTCAGCGTTCCTAAATGGGAGCCAAAACGTCAAAATCCAAACGTGGTTCAACCCAAACTTTGCATATTCTAAATAGATATTACCGCGGAAACCTTTAATATATATATATATATATATATATATATATATATATATATATATATATATATATATATATATATATATACATATACAGGTTGACCCTGGACTTCCTCTTTTCCTTTCGAGAATGTATAGATGGGGTCAAAATATCACCAGTACTTCATATAACTTTTGTTCCTAAAAGCCTTCGTTACCAAGTTACGCGCCCTCAAAGTTACAAAATGACAAATGTTTCCCTTTGTTAACTTTCAAAGTGAATATTCAAAATCTTCTAAATTTTGGTGATTGACTAAACAAATGAATTCCTTCGATGAGCTTTCATGCAGGAGTCAGTTGTTTTGCTACAAAGTAAGGAACGGACTACCCTCAATGGTCCACACCCCAAAACTTTGAAATAACAGATGATTTTTCAATAGTTTTCAACAAAATAAGGTTACGTACACAATTTTCTGAATGAAAGTACTCGTGTGGAAAGTCGATCGGAGCAACGATTCTTAATAAAAATGCAGTTTTACTCGACGACATCAATTATTATAACAGGGATAATACAAAATATGCTACAATAAAGTCGTAAACAAAAAGTACAGTACCTAGTCGAAAGTTTCATTCACAATGTAGATATTTTTTCAAATGAAATATCAAGTTATGTAGATTCGTGGTGTTTTCGAACTACAAGCTATTCCACTATGAAATATCGAATTCAGTCCATATTTTGTATGTACGCGTGGAATAAGCACGTTTCGTGTTGTGTTAACTGAATCTCATGAAACTCAACATTTGGATGTTGCAAATTCGTATTCACAGCTTGAATGTTGAGGAGTTTCACTGATAAGTATAATTTCATGGGAGAAAATCTTTAACACGAAGATAAATTTAGCTGAAAAAACGCACATCGGAAGACATAACTAATAAAAAGCAAACGAATAAATTTTAAAAACGGCTGCACATGAATAGGTGAAAAATATCCGGTGATTAAATTTATGTTCCATTTCTTCCACAGATGTTGACAAAAACACCTTGTAGAAAGGAATAAAATTAGTGTGGATAAAAAATGACAACTGGAATGCGATTTTGTTTTGTTGAGTGGTGCGTTGTCATTGTATTGTCAATATTCTAATAGGACAGTTTGAAGTGTTTTGATATGGCTGAACAGTTTACATTCAACGAATATGCAGATATGCATGTATTGTATAGACGAGCATTTGGTAATGCTGCAGAAGCCCGTCGTCTGTATGCCGAGCATTTTCCCAATCGAACGTTACCGGCAAGAGAAACGTTCGAGCGTGTCGATCGCAACTTGAGGGAGACAGGTATGTCTAATGGATAATTAATTGGAGCCTGTTGTTTTATTTCGATATTATTGTAGGTTCAGTTTTGCCACAACGAGGTGGTGAGGGCGTTCCTAGGGCTGTGCGTACTGTTGTATTGGAGGAAAATATTTTGGAAGCTGTCGCTGATAATCCTTCAATGAGCATCAGAAACCTATCAGAACAGTTCCATACATCCAGAAGGTACATGCCATGGCACGACTGGAATATGCCAATTGGTTCCTGGATAAGCAAAGAGAGGATATGACTTTTATTACTCGAGTTTTATTCACTAATGAAGCAGATTTCAGTAGAGATGGAGTAATCAACTCTCATAATCTCCACATATGGGCTGAAGAAAATCCCCATGGGATATTGCAAACCAAACACCAACGGAAATTCAACGTGAATGTTTGGGCTGGTATCATAGGAAACCATCTTATAGGACCATTCGTTCTACATGACCGATTGAATGGAGAACGTTATTTGGAGTTCATTCAGAATGATTTGAATGGACTTTTGGAACTTGTTCCATTGCAAACCCGAAGAGATATGTGGTTTATGCATGATGGCGCTCTTCCTCATTTTAGTTTGATTGTGCGGGACCATCTGAACCAGATTTTCCTCGATAAATGGATTGGTAGAGGTGGGCCATATTCATGGCCACCGCGGTCTCCGGATTTAAATCCATTGGATTTCTTTCTGTGGGGGGGGCATCTAAAAAGCCTCGTTTACGCTACACCTATTCACACCAGAGATGCCTTGTTGAATAGAATTACATTACATTGTGAAGCCATACGAAACGACCCTGGCATGCTATTTCAAGTGCAGAGAGGGTGTTTGCGCCGACTAAGAAAATGTATTGAGAGAGACGGGGGTCATATCGAGCAGTTTTTGTAGCGGATTTTGCATTTCTGTTTGCTCTTGAGGCTTGCGATTGATTATTTACACCATGAGTTTTGTAAGGTAAACGTGATGATAATAAGGTGAACGTGATGATAATTTTGAATATTCATTTTGAAAGTTATCAAAGAAAAACATTTTTCCTTTTGTAACTTTCAGGGCCCGTAACTTGGTAACGAAGGCATTTAGGAACAAAAGTTATATGAAGTACTGGTGATATTTTGACCCCATCTATACATTCCCGAGAGGAAAAGATGAAGTCCAGGGACACACTGTATATATATATATATATATATATATATATATATATATACAGATTGTACAGACCTCTGGTGAGACCATTTGTGTTCCGTTTTTACTATTCAATACACTGGAAACCACTGGTGCCATGCCAAATTTTATTAATTAACATGTATCCCAATAGAGCATGAATTAACAAGGGTATAATGAAAAAAAACTTGATGAATATTTAACAATGTATCATAGATGACAAAGGGTCCTTAAAAACAAACATAAGAAAAAGGTATTTACAGTAGGAAATCTCTCTGGTTTTAATAGTTTCACAGATATAAATATGTCTTCAATATACTAACTGGCTCACAGCAGATATAGATATTCATATCATTTAACAATCTCATGAGTTCTATTGATTGGCTAGTGTTAGTTAAATTCGTAAAAATTAATATGAAAAAGATTTTCTTTTTTAAGATACAATTTTTGGAATATGAAATTTGGTTCTTTCTTATAATTACCTAATAACAACTTGGAAATAATATGAAGTTTGCTATGTGATCTCTAGCATATTAGTGTAGTCATGATTTTCTGATGATTCAGTTTGTAAGAATAATTTCAATATTGTATATGTGTATCATGAACAAACAACTGGCACATAATCCAATACTGATATATGTTGACTGAGAAATCTTTACACTTAACATAAAACCCAACATTTGTGAAGTGGGAATACATTGAATGTCATTACTTTCAATGTAGGAAACATAGTCTTGAATTTTTTGCTTGCTACCCTTTTGTGAATAAGATAACATTTTTTATTAATATCGCACCATGACACAAAATTATTTAACTCTGTTCGCAATAATTGTTAGCCGGTTAACGAATTTATACTTTGACAGATTTTTTCATTTTTTTTTTTATTTAATGATGAAGATCAAGTTGTTAAAAAGTTTGGAGAAAAATAACATATGGTGGAAGGTGCAAATTTGAAAATTTCAAGTTGTATGAACAAATTCATGGCCTCCGTCCATGAATTTGGATTAGTGATAAGCAAAGTCACTTACACTGTAAATCATTAATATATGTTAGTAAGTTCTAAAGTATGCCCTGCAATATGACTTATACTTTGCACTTTGCAGGTCAATGAGCTTCATTGCCGTGCCAAATTTCTACTTTCAAGTAATTCAAATTGTTATGACCATTGTTTAAAGAATGTTATGACTAAGAAAATTAGATGGGAAAGAGTTAATTTTTCAATCAAGCATTGAAATCTTGTACATAATTACCGACCAATGAAATATTCCGCTTAAAAAAATGTTAATTTGTATATAATCTATATATATATATATATATATATATATATATATATATATATATATATATATATATATATAGATGTACCTATTCAAACAAATGACATTCATGCTAGATGAAAAAAATCTGAAATGCATGTATTTCAGTTTGGTCCAATCACTCCTGAACTATGGCATAACCGGATGGGGTGGTGCATACACTAACAATATAAAACCTTCAGAAAAATCATGAATAAAAATTATCAAAATCAAAATCAAAGTTTTTTTTTTTTAATTAAATTTTAATTAAATACAAAACCTCATTACTCAATTTAGTCAAACATAATTCAATAGATATGAATAAAACTCACACTCATCCAACAAGATTTCGAGAAAATGCCAATATAGCTCTCCCTAAGTGTCAGAAGTCCATTGGACAGCGAAGTTTCCTACACGTGGGACAGAAATTATACAATTATCTACCAATGAGTTTAAAAACAGAAATTAACAAAAAAAAATCAAAAACAAAGTAACAAATTGGCTACTCTCATCAACAGTCAAAATACTATTATAAACACACCAATAACCGAACAGATACATGTATATACAAACCAATCTAAAATCTGCTAATCAATCACCATTGCTATTAATAAAAGTCCAAATTCTATACATATATATTCTAACTACAATATTCATTTATTAACATACAAGTATTTTTACTAATATGTAATATTTCAGAAAGTCTTAATTTTTCATCATGTTAGAAACACTCAATCTAGCTATAAATACTATAAATATTAGTATTATTATATTAGTAGTATTATGTTATATATTATATTGGATAAGACCAAGAGTAACTTATGGCTCACTCTTATGGTGGCCAAAAACGAACCAAAGACAGGCAAAAACCAACCTTGGGAAAATCCAGAGGCTTGCCTGTCTCTGTATCACGGGAGTAATGAATAGCGATCCAACAGCTGCAATGGAAATCATCCTAAACCTCGAACCCCTTGACTTACATGTCATTGGAGAGGCCAGGAAGAGTGCATACAGACTGAAACAAAAAAAAAACTGGAGATTTCGAACAACTGGACATACCAGAATCACTCATGTAATCAACATCGAAGAACTCGAAATGATTTCAGACTACATGCAACCCCTATACTCATTCGAAAAACCATTCGAAATACGAATTTACGCATCTGGATGGGCTCCGAGTATATAATCACAATCAACTGCGGACATAGTCTGGTATACAGACGGTTCAAAGACAGATGAAGGAACGGGAGCAGGAATACATGGGGTAAGGCCAAGAAGGGACTACATAATACCACTTGACAAATGCTCCACGATATTCCAAGCTGAAACACATGCAATTATGGTATGCATTCAGAAGAATCTAGAAAGTGGTTATAGGAAAAAACACATCTACATTCTATCTGACTGTCAAAGTGCTATCAAAACACTGAACTCTATATAGATAAAGTCTAAACTGGTCTGGGACTGCCTTCGGAACCTCATCGAGCTGGCAAAACACAACAAGGTTACCTTGATGTGGGTGCCAGGTCATAGAGGCATTGAAGGCAACGTAAAAGCGGACCAGCTAGCTAGATAAGCATCTGAAACGCTATTCACAGGGCCAGAACCTGTGCATGGGATTAGCAAAAACCGATGCAGGACCCTGATCGACGAGTGGATAAAAAGAAGACACCAACAATATTGGTTTCAAACTGTCGGGCAAATACACAGCAAAGTCATGGTAGGGCACCCAAACCGGACCCTGGCGGCTGACCTTCTGAACCTGAACAGAACGAAGGCACGTATAATAGTAGGTCTGTTGACTGGACACTGCGGCCTAAGAAAACACCTAAACACCATGGGAGTATGCAGGGAAACCGTGGAGTGTAGGCTATGTGATGAAGAGGAGGAAACAGCCTCTCATATTATCTTCGACTGCGACACCCTGAGTGGAAGGCGACACAGAACCTTTGGAGAGATCATCCCGGAAACAGGCATAAATCCGAAGAACCTTATCAACAGGCTACTAAACCTAATTAAAGGCACAAACCTGTTTGAATGAGGAACCACTGACGACAGAGTGATACAATAGACCCCAGCTGGTCGCAGTGTCAAGGGAAGCTATGCCAACCCTGTCTCTGGCTCGTCAGCTTTCAACCAACCAGTATTATTATTGTGTATGTACATATTTTACTCTAGATTCGTGAGTGAAGTGTATACAGTATCGGAAAGTATTTATCTTGGGTACGGTGGTTTCATGAGAGCGTAAAGAATAGCTTGCTTTATGTTGAGAGAGCATTACAATTTCTCCTCGACTCGCTCGAGGAAGGAATATTTACATCACGACACAGAGATAGGAGAATCAGGGCGGTCCCGGCGGTCAGCTCAGGACGTCAGTATCATACCAGCAGCAGTCGGGAGAATGTGCAATGAAGAAGAATTATTGACGATGATTTCACTTCAGATAATTTGAACAAATTAAACTGAATCATTGATTCAATTTAATCTGTCGGACGACAGGTAGATCAAAATATCTTTGGTGACGTGGTGGCCGCGAAAACAAAAGAAAATTCTTAAACATAAACAAAAGCAAACGATATTTCTGTAAGACAATAAAAACAAAAAACTTATTTCGAACAGAAAAACAATTATTTCTTGAATGGAGAGAAAAAAAATATTTACAAGAAAAGATAAACCAAATTAAATATTTTGTGTACGGAATTATTATATTAAATGTTCGAACAAACCACCATTTTGAGCCAACCAATAGCCGAATCTATTGTACTTTCTCTGCGGTTGTGTAAATAGGCGGCATGTTTCAAAAGGTAATAATTGTCACGATCTTGTGTTTTCGCAACCACGGCTCGGCAAGCTGTGCGCTGTGTCGCATTGCCACGTGGTCAGTTAATGCGTCGGGTGGGGTAACAGGAGGGGCGCACAGCAGTGCGTCTCTCTTGTTTATGTGGTATTATTATATTGCGTTCCTTGTTGCTCGTGTAGATTTCTGTCTATACCCCAGATAAAATGTTTCCGATACTGTATGTATATATAAATGTGTAGTTTACTATTTTATCAGTCTGTGACCACTGTTATTGTTACATTTATATATAAATTCTCTCTCACATACTTTGAAGTACCTTTAGTAACTTTATATCATTTTACTACTATATAATTTGTATTACATTAGTTTAATATATTTCAAAAAGATCAAATACCGCTTTGGGTCTAGGAACACAGTCTAGCTTGGGCTAAAGTGAACCTGGACATAGAAATTTGATTAATTTGAAATATCTGATATTTCACAAAATCTGATATTTATTCAAAACTGTTAATGTTTACATTGATAATCTTAATGCAGAAGAACTGAATAAATATTTTTATTATTATTATATGTATATTTTATTCATTCATTTATTTAGCATCACACAACCCTAACAGCTAATGCCTTAAACAGGGCGAGAAAAATACAAAGTAAGTATACTAATTGTTTAGAAACAGGAGAAATCAATATTGAAAAGAACTTTAATATTCGAAAATATACAAATGTCTATTTGACTTGACTAGACGTCAACAACAACTTTTTCATCAACAATTGCATTTGAATATATAGTGATATATTGGGTGTTTTCCAACATACTCCCACCTTCTCAATTCAATGAATTGAAAATATAAAAAAACACTATAAGTTAAAACGCTTGGGAACTTTAACTGTACGCCCTTGTCTTGTAGTAACAGTCTGCTTCTCCATCTTGCAACCTTTGAGTTCTGGATCGGACTTGGGTCTGTGTTCAATTTCTTCTTTTGGTTGTGGATCGGAATTGAGCTTTTGGTCAATTTATTCTTCAGGGTCGAGATCTTTCCTCTGAAGAACGACTGTTTCTCCGAGTCTTAGATTTCTTCATTATTTGGACTCGGAATTTCTAAGGGAAACAACCGTTGAAAAGGTCGAATTAGTTCTCCCCCTGACACTTTAGCTTTAGCTACTCTTGCCAAATTATCTCTGCAAGGATAAATTTCAAGGACTTTTGCTAAAGGCCAATTCATGCGCTTCTTGTTATCCACTTCCAACAATACAATGTCCCCTGGTTGAATTCTAGCTATCTTTCTGTGACCATAATGTACCAGTTCTGCTAGATACTCCTTTCTGAATCTTCCCCTCCAAATGTCTCTCACATTTTGAAGTTATTTTTGTCGTTGCAGTAAGTATTCTCTGTCTATCATATCGAGGTCTGGGACTTCATTACTTGGGATACTCTGCAAGAACTGCAATGGACTGAGAGGAATCAATTCATCATTATTTGAGATATAGGTCAAGGGCCTGGAATTGATTATCACTTCACAATCACAGAGTAGTGTCATCAATTCTCCATAAGTGACGCTTGCTTTGCCTAAATTCCTCCTCAGGAGCTCTTTTGTAATCCTTACTAATCGCTCCCACCATCCTCCCCACCATGCGGTTGTAGGAACGTTGAAAATCCATCGAATTCTTTTCACTGAAGAGAATTTCATAATCTCTTCCCAATCGATTCTCTTCAAAAAATTGTTAGCTCCCACAAAACTTGTTCCATTATCAGAATAAATCGTGCAGACTCTACCTCGTCTTGCAATGAACCTTCTGGGAGCACGGATAAATGCTTCTGTGGAAAGGGATGTCACATGTTCAAAATGTGCCGCTCTATAAACTGCACAGGTGAATAATAATAACCACGCTTTCTCACCGCCCTTCAAGAAAAGTGGACCTGCATAATCCATACCAGTAACTTCAAACGTGGCAGCATTATTTATTCGATTTGCTGGTAATGGTGCGAAAGGGGTTTCAACTGCCTTTTGATTATATCTTCTACAAACAATGCATTTATAAATTACTTGTTTCACAGTTCTTCTGGCCTTTGAAATCCAAAATTTTTTCCTCAAAATAGCTAGAAGTGTTTTGAGACCAACATGACATGATACACAGTGTTGCTCAAAAATAATCTGTGAACTATATTGTGATGATTGGTAATAAAATTGGGTATTTGAAATCTTCAGTATCTTCACTCAAAACCAACTTAATTTTTACCCCAGCATACCATTTCCATCCTTCATCAGTAAATTCTGCACAACATCTGTATTTATCTTTCCAAAACTTTCATGTTGAATCATTCTCAAAAGACAAATTTCACTCCTTTCAACTTCTTCGCATGTCAATTCACCCGAATTCCTTTCATTCTTGTTCTTTGCATTCAAAAAAAATCTCAATACCCATGCAATCATCCTCACAATATTCGCATACTTAGAAAAATACTCAAAGTATTTGGTAAATCTTTCTGTTTCATGAACTACCGATGAAATGATGGTTCGTCTCTTTTCAGACAATAATTCTTTCTCAGAACAAGAAATTTCAGATTGTGGCCAAGATTCCGGATTTTTTCTCAACCATTCCGGACCAAGCCACCATCTATTTTTTGTGAGATTTTTGGCACTGCACCCCCTAGAAGGCAAATCCGCAATATTCATATTTCCAGGTACATGGTACCAATCTACAAGATAACTAACGGAACATATTTCTTTGACTCGATTTCCGACAAAAGTGTTCCAATCTTCTTTAGTTTTGATCCATGAAAGTACTACCATTGAATCTGACCAATAATAGGTTTTCATGGAAAAAATATCCCTACTTTTTTAACTGACTGGCAAAGACTGATACCGATTACTGCCGCTAGTAATTCCAATCTCGGTATAGTGATTGGTTTTATTGGAGCGATTCTAGTTTTTGCTTGAACCAACTGAAGTGATACGACTTTGTTCTTCTCTGAACTCAAAAAATACAAGTAGCATAAGCTGTCTTATCGCAGAATACATGTAGAGTATTCACCGTATCATTTAAGGGTAAATCACATATATGTCTAGGTACTAAGCAAAAACTCAACCACGAAATTTGCTTTAACCAATTTTTCAAATCTTTCACAATATTTTCAGGTAACTCTTTCTCCCAACCGAGTTTCAATTTCCAAGTTTTTTGCAATAGTAATTTTGGAAACAAAGTTACCGGACAAGTAAATCCAATGGGATCAAATATTCGTTGGGAAATTGACAATAGACCTCTCATCGTTCTGGGTATATCATTTACTTCAGTAAGAGAGTTTATATCACAGAAAATTGTATCATTCTTGAAATTCCAAGATAAACCCAACACTGAACAAACATTTTCTTCGCAAGTGACATCAACATCTGAATTTCCGAACGAATGAATCCAACCCCTGAGTTCAAATTGTGCACTGGACATGATTCTAGTAGATTCTTCCTTGAACCGTAACAAATCAGACATATTTTTTACGCAAGTGACACAGTTGTCTACATAGAATGAATTTTTGAGTTCACTTGCTGTTTCCTTCAAATAGTCTGGTACTCTATCCAAATGATAATTAATTGTTGCTGCCAAGAGAAATGGACTTGAAGAAACCCCGAAAACTACTCGACGATGTCTATATATAATTTTCTTGTTATTTTTATCATCTTCCCACCAGAGAAATCTAAGAAAATTCCTGTCTTCTTCCTTCAAGCTGATCTGTAGGAAAGCCTTCTTTATATCGGCAATTACACCAATCGCCCCTAGTCTGAATTGTAATAAAACTGTCAGGATAAGTTCAATTAAATTTGGCCCTGTTTCAAGACAATCATTCAAAGAATGACCTTTGTTATCTTTTGCAGATGCGTCCTAACCAGGTCTGATTTTGGTGGTTGCGCTTGAATCTTCAATTACTGCATGGTGAGGTAAATAATACACGGACTTTTCCATTTCATTTTCTCTCACCCTTTCTATAATACCTAGTTTTATCCACTCTTGGAAAACTTGCTGATATTCCGAATACCTATTGTTAATCTTAAACTTCTTAGTTACATTGAATAGTCTCTTTTCTGCGGTATCGAAATTGTTCATGAGTTTGGGATGACCTTGTACCCATGGAAGAGAAATCTGATATATTTTTTCAACTGTTAAAGTTATCGTCATTGAAATGCTGCATGGTTTCGATTCGAAAATGTTTTTTCGTTTTTATTTCTGAAGAATCCTCTAAACCCAAAACTTCTAAACTCCATAAATCTGGTATTTGAAAACTACATAAAGATGAAATTGGAAACTTATTACTTATTTTCTGTTGCTTCCCCATTAATGTCCACCCAAGTCTCGTTTCTACGGCGAACAATTCTTCGTCTACCTTCTCAATTATACCAGTAAACAAGTGGCCTATAACATCGGCACCCAGAAGAATAACGATTTCAGTTAATATTGAGTCTGAATCAGAAATTATTATGTTTTTCCCTTTCAAATAATCGGGGTACTTTTTATTTTGGAGTCTAGGTATATAATTACATATTCTCGGTTGATCTAAGGCATCAAATTTCAATTGGAATGATTTGTCTAAACTTTCTATGGAGACTTCAAATAAACTGTGAACGTGCGCTTCTGTTTCTGAACCTCCGAAAACACCTTGTATGATTCTTTCTTCCCTAACCTTTTTGAAATTCATTTGTTTCGCATGGGATGATAAAATATATGATTGTTGAGGAGCTGAATCTAACAGTGCTCTCACCAGCATTGATTTTCCACCTTTTACTAGTCGAATGATAATTGTTTGCAATAACGTTTCGGTACAACTATTGATACTAGTGAGCACATTCTGTGTATCTCTTGATTGTTCATTTTGTGAATCATTTGCCTTGTCTTTCTCAGAAGATTTATTTGAAGGTAAATCCGGGCACAATATTGGGTAAAATGCTTTTTCCCGCATAACAAACATTTGATGAAAAATCTACAATTTTTCAAGGTATGATTTGGTCTGAGGCATCCAAAGCAGGAGTTTTTTTTTAGGACCATATTTTTTTTTTCATCAAATGTCAGTATATTTGCACTCAAACATTCCTGACTAGAATGAGAGCGGCCACAGAAGATACAGTTCATGACTTTCTTACCTTTCTTATTCTCTGATGCGAAAATAGTAGCTGCGGTGTTCAATTCAGGTATATTAGTGGAGTGGTGTGATTTTACCTTCTGATTGTTCTGACCTTTTCCAGTTTCTTTTCCGTGTGAAAAACCAGTTCGTGCTAACTTGATCCGTTCTTCACTCTCAACCTCAGCTTTCAGGAAATCTAATAAAAGATTTAAATGATTAGTAGGGTTTTTATATTCGTTTTCACCTGAAGTATTGTTTGTAATAGAACTTTGACTATTTTCTTCGGAATTATTTCTTGTAATAGAGCTTCGATATCTCTCCCAAACCTTGAGAACATCTTCGGGTAAAGCTGATTCTGCTAAAGGATATAACATTGCTGCATACTTGTCACTTGTGACTCCCAAGGTCTCAAGAGCTCTTAATTGTGTCTTGAGCTTATCGTATAAGTTAGATAGAGATATACCTGCCTCATTAGTCATCGACTGCTTCAACACGAGATTCAGGAGCTCCCTGACGTATACCTCAATTAGGAATTCGTCCCAAGCAAACCTGGTTTTTAATTGTTTGACGGTCTTTTCATAATTGTAACCAGAAGGCGGAAAACTCTCGACCAACTCCCTCGCCGTGGAACCCTGTTCAGTAGCCTGAATCAAATACTGGAATTTGTCTTCATTGTCGATTGTAGGATCTTCGTGAATTTTCTCAAATTGACCCCAAAATCCGATCCAGTTCTCCACCTCGCCGTTGAATCTCTTCAACTCAAGTTTGGGTAATTTAAAGTTCTTCCTCTTCGTTCCTGAGTTGATTAAAAAATGTGGGAAAATTTGTCATTTTCATTTTTCTTCTTAAGAATATTTTTTTTCAATATCTGAAATTCGTGCTCCAGGCAGTAAACACTACTGTTATTATGAAACAGGTTATCGGTAAAAGGAGAATGAAATTTTGTATGAGGGATACATTCCAGGGGTAGGTACGTACTGAGGAAAGATTTTCCAAAACCCGACTCCCAGGGGGTTAAAACTAGCCCCTAAATGATTAAATAATTTTTATATATGACAATTCAACTCATGTATAAAAAATCGCATATGCCACAGTGCAATTGTCATTTTGACAGCGGCAAAAGTTAGCTGGAACTTTCACAGCGACAAATGCACTAGTGGTTTTTTCACTTATTCATTTGTTTATCAATTATCGCGGTGTTGGTTGCCAAAATAAATAAAGTTTGCATTGATATGTTTCTAAATTTCTTATTCATTAAATTGTCCTACCGAATTACACTCGATGTTTGTATTGATATCGGGTAAATTTTTGTTGTTCAAATTCTAAACTGTTCCTTTAGAATTTGACTCGAAAAACTGTCAACCAAAAACGCTCCACCTTCGGTGTCGCGTTTTTAATTTGCATTTAACAATTGTCACTCATTACACTGCCAAATTCGATAATTGCATTCAGTCCCGTAATTATAAGTGAAATTTTTTTGACAGTTCTAACAACCATTCAAATTTTGTCATTTTGTGTCATATGAAACAATTTCACTCAATCATGTCAACATTACACTGATAATTGCATTCAGTGCAATTATCAATCACATGACAACACGATTGAGTTTGACAACTTCATTCCAAATAAATTTCAAAATGTCACGTTTTGGCAATGCGAATGTTCAAATTATAAATGCGCTAATCGAAGAAAAAATTTCCAGAAATACAACCTACAGTCACAAATATATTTGGGGAATATTTATGGAATTTTGCTGCGAACGAGAATATGAATTAAATGAACATATACTATAATGATTATAATATTATGATTGGCCCGTTTAACAATATAGTATTTAAACCAGCCCGAGATGCCTGCGATGCAATCAGGAAGAAACTACAAGCAGATCCATGTAAACGTAAGTCCAGTTCAGTTTCGTTAAATTTGTCTGAAGTTAACAAAATAATATTGCTATGGGATGAAAGTACTCATGAAGGTCTCATGCGTAAATTTCACCATATTGCTGCTGTAGAATTAGCGTGGCGAGGAGGAGAGGCAGTTGCTTGTCCGGTGGATTTTTTTCAAATCGAGGAAAATAACGATGACTCTCCAACAAATCGCATTGAATACAATCCGGTGTTCAGTAAAACGTGCCAAGGTGGTTCCAAAAGCTGTACAAGTAGTAAATGGTTGGTTTCCAATAGTGAAAGACAAAGCTGCCCTGTACGTCTTTTTCATAAACTGATATCAAAACGAGGCGACAATATTACCTCACCACGACTGTTCTTGAAACCAAATCGACACTGGAAAAATAAAACTGACAAAAGGTACGATAATGTACCTGTTGGAAGAAATACAATAAATGGATGGACTGAATCTGCTGCTGAGGCAATTGGCTTGAATGTAAAGGACAAAAAGATAACACATCACTCGAATAGATCAACTGCTGTTAGCGAATTGGCAAAAAGTGGTGTAGGAGAACAACAATTGCTGAAAGTTACTGGTCATAGCAATCAAAATTCTATAAAACCATACTTAAATCTCGATCAAGAACACCACAACAAGATCATAAATATTATGCGTGGTAATAGATCTTCTATACTAGAGAACAGCAACAAATCTAATGTTAAGTTAAATTTTAATAATTGTACTTTCAGTAACTGTACTTTCAATAAATAAATAAATGTTTCATTGCGTTGAGTTACACATTTTTTTGTCAAAAAATCTTCCGCCGAATATCCCTCGGACATTGACAAATGCCTCATAATTGATTTGTTGAAAATATGAACAGGATGTTCATAAATCAGATGTGGAATCATCTGCGACTACACTACTTCATCACTATCTTCCATCGTCAAGATAACCTCTTGTGGGGTATTCATGTTGAAAAGGGAAACATTCTCAATTGGATATTGATAAAAATATTTTCTGTGAGTTGGAAAATCCACGATAAAAATGAAGTTATTTTTTGTGACTGTCTAACAGAAAACAACTACTTCTCCGGCTAAAGCCACGATGGACATTGAACTACATCTTTAGCCGGGGAAGTAGTTGTTTTCTGTTAGACATTCACAAAAAATAACTTCATTTTCATCGTGAATTTTTCAATTCACAGAAAAATATTTCCATCAATATCCAATTGAGAATGTTTCCCTTTCGCCTCATAATTTTATGACAAATTTCTCAAGCTAGTTGCTTGGTAACAGCCTTAAGCCTTCGGCTTCGGGCTGTTACCATGTTACCAAGGGACGAGCTTTCGATTGTCATAAAATTATCTCGTCTATTATCAATGGCCTAGGGATATCACTACTGACAATTCAACTCATGTATAAAAAATCGCATATGCCACAGTGCAATTGTCAGTTTGACAGCGGCAAAAGTTAACTGCAACTTTCACAGCAACAAATGCACTAGTGGTTTTTTCACTTATTCATTTGTTTATCAATTATCGCGGTGTTGGTTGCCAAAATAAATAAAGTTTGCATTGATATGTCTCTAAATTTCTTATTCATTAAATTGTCCGAATTACACTCGATGTTTGTATTGATATCGGGTAAATTTGTGTTGTTCAAATTCTAAACTGTTTCCTTTAGCAATTTGACTCGAAAAACTGTCAACCTAAAACGCTCCACCTTCGGTGTCGCGTTTTAATAGTTGACAGTTTTTCTCGTCTAATTGCTAGGCAACAGTTTCTCATTAAACAACCCAAATTTATCCGATAAAATACAAACCGCTCGTGCAATTATAAGTGAAAATATTTATTAAAGAAAAAAATTATAAAACAAATAATTTTTATTTTTGCTTGAAAATGCATTTTTTTTCATATCTCAAGTCTGCACTCCATCCGGCAAAATCTACCCCCATTATAGAACAGGTTATATGTTAAAGAGTATGGGTATTAGGGGAATTAAATTTCCTATGAGGGTTATATTCCAGGGTTAGGTACGCACTAAAGAAATAATTTCCAAAATTCGAATCCCAACGAGTAAAAACTACCACCTGAATATTCGAATAATTTAATCTTATAAAACTGTTGATTAAAAAAAGCCAGCAAAACACGTCATTTTTATTTATTTTTTTGCTCAAGGAAAAATTTTTTCATCCCGAATTTTTCACCCTGGCCGGAAAAACTACCCCTATTATAAAATATATTATATCTCAAATAGTATCGGTAAGTAATAGGAGAATGAAATTTTGGGTGAGGGTTACATTCTGGATGTAGGTCCGTACTGAAGAAATATTTTTCAAAATTCAAATCCCAAGGGGTTAAAACTGCCCCCTGAATATTTGAATAATTTTTATCTTTGATATCGTTAATTTTTTAATGTACTGTAAGTGTCCCGTGCAAAGTTATAATTGAAAACTAGAAAAAGTTGTGTGTTAATACATAAAGTATGCATTGTCCCAAAAAAATTGTGGTTTGCAAAATTAATGTCATTCTGACCTTCGAAAAGGTCGTCGCTGAATGTAGCGAAGGTGAATTTTTAACCGACGAAACCAAAAAGGAGGAGGTTCTCTAGTCGACGCGTATATTTTTTTTTATGTATGATCACGCATAACTTTTTATTGAGACGTCCGATTCCGATAATTCTTTTTTCAGTGGATAGAGTGTTCTTCGAAATCCACCCCTAAGGGTAGCAAAATGAAGGATATTGATCACTCACCCTCTGAATTCTGGTCCGTTAACCGATTTTATCAGGCATAACTTTGTACTGGGTTCTTCGATTTGGATGATTTTTTTTTATTAGATAGGGTATACCTCATAGTTGATCAATTTGGATTTCGAATGAAATTATCTACCTTTACGGGTAGAAACATAGGGAATAATTGATTTTTCACTTGTGAACATTGGCACACATATGTAGTTGACAATGACAGATCGCTAATGTCATTATTTTCGTTCTCCTACATCCGTCACAATCATTATATTCCATGAGAGGATGGAATGATATACAAAGTAATGAAATAAACTAACCAGAACAACAAAAATAATGTATATTACAACAAATAGTAAAAGTAGATAATCATATTATTTAACTGGTAATAGTTGAAGTAAGGTGGTTAAGTAAGTATTTTGGAAGTAATCAAAAAACAAGTAGGTAGTATTTAGTAGATTTCAGCCACAAAAAATTGAAAAATGAACACAAAAAAAAAATAATACCGACGAAATACGGAACTGAAAAGTAAAGAATAAAATAAACCTTCTTAGTCTCAATAACTAAGCTCCTAAACTGATGTAAGTAACTAATTTTGAGTCGGCGCCAAACGAACAATCAACGAAGATCATTAAATTACTTCAAAAACATTATCAAAATGTCACCGCGCAACTCGATGCCATCATTTGACGCCTTATCTAATTCATTTGCTTGTTTGTTTGGAGCCGACTCAAACTTGGTTACTTACATTAGTTTAGGAACTTAGTTATTGAGACGAAGAAGGTCTATTTTATTTTTTACTTTTCAGTTCCGTGTTTCGTCGGTTTAATTTTTTGTTAAAAAGTTTTAATATGTCATATGTTCGTCAGATTCACCAGTAATCCTAAGATATTATCCAATTAATACAATCTTATCAGTCTCAGAATCCCGGACCTTGAATAGATGAAGGGTAATGTACAAACGATCTTATAGGTCGACGTACAGAAAGGCTGAAGAGCCATATCGACCCTACTACAATCTACAGTCTCTATTACGTATTATCCATTGGAATAAACTAAATGCAATTTTACATTCGATTAACTCCATTAATTACGAAATCTGTCAGATATAGCAATTTTCAATTGTTCTGAATATCCCCAAAAATGTTGATTCCAGATATAAAGAATTATTCACGAAAGTCCTTCTGGAATCCATTCAATTTGAAAAAAGTAGGAGTTTCCATTTGAAAAAAAATATAGTTAAGGCCATTTCTAAATGGTCTGAATTTTACTAATTTTTGAACATTCTGTATAATGATTTCGAAATATCCAGGGTGAATAACTGGATTGAATCGTCTTTATGTGGAAAAAAATCACATTTTTCAACCGAATGGAAGGAAATTCGGCAGAAAAATATATTCCATCAATGCCTCAGAAAAGTTTGAAGATGGGCTAAATCAGAACTATACTTTCAAAATGGCGGCTGTTGAAATATTGAAAACAAATCTCAATCTCTCATTTTCATACCAATATCGGCAAACTAAAAGTTTTTTGATAGAGCTTCATGAGCTCCACAACTTTTATTCGAAAAGTTTTTCTCTAAGATGTACACACAAAAATAAATCGGTGTAAATTACAATTATGAGAATTAATAATTTTTGTTACCCTGTATGTCCTTTCATTTGAGGTTCATTCGTTGGTGTCGATCAGAAACTATTTGAGTTTTCCTTCCACCGACAAACAGAACATTTTAACATTTCTCGATTTCAAATAATATGAATACATATTAGTTACTAGCTGATCGTTTTGTGAATTTGTTTTTTTCCTATGTTTTTCTAGGTTATGCCTGTGACTTTGCCCGTTTCCCGTTAACCCGTTTCCCCTTTCTCGTTATCCCGTTAACCGTTATCCCCTTAAACCGTAATCCATTCCGTTATGTGAGTTATAGCAATGGATAGCGCGAAAATATTCTCTACGTTCAAATATCTGTGTATACCAATTTTCATGGCGATCGGTTGAACGGTATAGAAGTTGATGCGCTGAAGCGCCATCTAGTGGCATAGTAGCATATAATCTTCCATGAAAATATACTTATATGTGCTAAAAGAAATCCCATAGAAAAAAGCATTTTCCAGAATTTTCCAATTTTCCGGGCAACTTTTCCAATTTTTCTTTTCCTAATAAACCTTCATCGGACCATTACGAAAATTGAAAAAAAATTACCAAGGCGGTCTAGCCGTTCTCAAGTTATGCGCTTAGCAATGAACAGAGGAATTGATTTTTACACGCTTTATATAAGCTTCACTTGTATGTTTGTTTGTTTGTAACCGACTCCTTTGGGCGCGATTTTGACCCACTTCCAGACGTTCGAATGATTTGAAATTTGGCAGGTATACATAATTCCGGTGGCAATGCATTGAGAAATTTTTGTGTGGAAAAAAAACAAAATGGCGGCTCCAATATGGCGTACGAGTTTTGTGATTATGGTCCGATTCGCTTCAAAATTAATATCCGAAGGTTTTTGTGGTCGGAGATCATGATTCTTTTGTCAAAATTGGAAAATTCAAGATGGCGGCTCCAAAATGGTGGACGAGTTTTGTGATTATGGTCTGATTCTATTCAAAATTGGTATGTGGGGGTTTTTGGGTTCGAATATCATGATTATTTTGTGAAAATTGAAAAATTCAAGATGGCGGCTTCAAAATGGCGGCCGAGTTTTGTGATTATGGTCTGATTCTATTCAAAATTGGTTTGTGGGGGTTTTTGGGGTCGAATATTATGATTCGTCTGTAGAAATTGAAAAACTCAAGATGGCGGCTTTAAAATGGCGGCCGAGTTTTGTGATTATGGTCTGATTCTATTCAAAATTTGAATGTGTATGTTTTTGGGGTCGAATATTATGATTCTTTTGTAAAATTGGAAAAATTCAAGATGGCGGCTTCAAAGTGGCGGCCGAGTTTTGTGATTATGGTCTGATTCTATTCAAAATTGGTATGTGGGGGTTTTTGGAGTCGAATATTATGATTCTTTTGTAAAAATTGGAAAATTCAAGATGGGGGCTTCAAAATGGCGGCCGAGTTTTGTGATTATGGTCTGATTCTATTCAAAATTGGTATGTGGGGGTTTTTGAAGTCGGAGATTATGATTACCTAATTTAATAAGATTATTCCATTTTTTAATTTGCAAAAAATAATGAAAATAATGGTTAAAAAAAAAATAAAAAAACAGACTTTTATAAACAAACCAGACTAAAAAGTAGGAAATAAATAATAGTTTGAAAAAACTAAAAAACACGCTTTTATAGAAAACCAGACTAAAAAAATAGAAAATAAGAAAAAATATTATTTTATTTCAAAAAAATGGTATCAATAATTATATAGTACATTACACACCGAGGCGATACCATGCACCCCACGTTTTTTTTTAAATAAAATAATTTTTTTTCCTATTTTCAATTTTTTTAGTCTGATTTTCTATAAAAGCGTGTTTTTTAGTTAAACTATTATTTATTATTTATATAGATATAGTCTGGTCAACAACTGCTTTTTGGGCCATTATTTTTAAATGGAAACTTATGTCATTTAGAAAAAAGTTTAAAAAAAATTGCAAAAGTCATAAAAAAAAGAGGTTTGGTTTTTCGCAAATATATCAAAAAATATTGCAGATATCCAAAATCAGAAAACAGATCCAAAGAGGGTAGGACATTTTTTAAACAATTAAATATAAATATTAAGAAATGAAAAAATTCAGGTAATTTCTAAATACATGAATACACAATAATCCGGCGGCAAACAAATTTACCGTAATTTTTCAATGAATTATGCTTTTATTAATTAACAATTCTCAATAAGTTGAACATTAACATAGAAACCCTGATAATTGTTAAAATCAAAATTTCAATTTTTCTTATAGCTATTTTTCGAAGGCTTAAAAAAATGACCCGTTGGATAAATAAAAAAATTGTAATTTTTCAATTTTTTTATAAACAATTTAAGTCATTAAAAAATTAAAAACATAAATAAAGCATTTTTTTTCAAAATATGCTGATTTTTGTTTTTTTCATTGTTAAAAGCTACATGAAAATTATTTTTTTATCCCCATTGTTTAAATAATTGTTATAAACAAATGCATTTTTATAAGATAATCTAAACTTTTTTTTTTAAACCTAATCATTGATAAAAATAATAATTTTTAAGAAAAAAAACGGTTTCATAAAAAAAAAAATTGCTTAAATTATTCGCACTTGAAAAGGGAAACATTCTCAATTGAATATTGATAGAAAGACTTTTCTGTGAATCGAAAAATCTATCAGATGTAGTTGAATGTCCAGCGTGGCTTTAGCCGGGGAAGTAGTTGTTTTCTGTTAGACATTCACAAAAACTAACTTCATTTTAATCGTGGATTTTTCGATTCACAGAAAAGTCTTTCTATCAATATTCAATTGAGAATGTTTCCCTTTTCAACATGAATACCCCACAAGAGGTTATCTTGACGATGGAAGATAGTGACTAAAGTTTATCTTTCAGTCGCAGATGATTCCACATCTGATTTTATGAACATCCTGTTTATATTTTCAACAAATCAATATTCGCACTTGTTAATTAATAATTTTGTGTTGCAAGTAAATATTAATATTAAGGAACCATTTTTTCATTGTTCTTTGGTATTTCGATTTTATTTTTCATTTGTTTATTCAATAAACAATTTGTTATAAAGAAAGAAATTTTGTCGTTATATTTTTTTAAATTGTACAAAATAAAACAATAACAACCATGTGTCGTTTTTTGAGGACATAGTGAGCGTGCATAAAGTATTTGTTTATTGATGAATGAATGGGATATATTGTATTTTCCATTACCTGAGGTAATTTGAAAAAAAACCCGAAAGTCATATATAAATTATTATAAATAATATAAAGAGCAAGCCGAAAAAAAATTTGTCGATATATTTTTATTAATAATGTTAAAATTATAATTTCAATTAATGAATAATAGATTAGGCTTAGCCAAAAATTTTTTTTTTAAAAAGGAAAACGTATCTGTAATAGTTTATGAGGTATTCAAACTTTGAAGCCCAAAAAAATTTTTTCCGGAAGTATTTTTAAAATAATTGCAAGATATTAAATAAATAATTGAGTTAGTGCTTCTATTGGAAACTTAATTTGTTCATTGGTTAATGAAGAATAAAAAATGTCTGGAGGTTCTTGTCGTATCTCCAATAGTTTATAAGTTATATTAATTACAATGATAAAAAAACGTACGGTAAAGTTAAAAAGATTTAAAATATTCAAAATTCTAAAAAAAATAAAAAATCCCCAAAAGCGACACATGGTTGTTATTATTTTATTTTGTACAATTAAAAAAATAAAACGTCAAAATTTCTCTCTTTATAACAACCTGTTTATTAAATAAACAAATGAAAAAAAATAAAATTTTTTTTTTCGAAATACCAAAGAACAATAGGAATAATGATTAAAAAATAGTTCCTCAATATTGATATTTATTTGTCAAAAAAAATGTTATTCAACAAGTGCGATTTTAAGCAATGAATTGTTGTTTAAAAAACATTTTTTTCTTAAAAATCATGATAAGGTTTAAAAAAAAACGGATTATCTAATAAACAATGCATTTGTTTATAACAATTATTTAAATAATGGGAGTAAAAAATAAAAAAATAAAATATTTTTATGTAGCTTTTAACGATAAAAAATAAAGCAATCGGCCTATTTAAAAAAAAATTCAATGGTTTATTTATATTTTTCATTTTTCAATGTCATACATTGTTAATAAAAAATTGAAAATCACAATTTTTCATTTGTCTAACAGGAACCGTTTTTCAAGCCTTTGAAGAATAGCTCCAAGAGAAAAAAAAGAAATTTTGATTTTCTGAATTTTTTTATTCCGTAATATTCATATATTTAATTGGTTAAAAAATTTCCTGCTCTCTTTGGACCTTTTTTCCGATTTTGGATATCTGCAATAGTTTTTGAGATATTTGCGAAAAACCAAACCTCTCTTTTTTTTTTGTTTGAGCATCCGATCCGGGTGACGCGCACGCGAACCGAATCAACAAATAAATTCTGAAATCTACCTCTCCGACTGGCCGCGCCATCGGATTTTTTTGAAATACGTCCCATTAGCTCTTATCAAGAATCAGCCTGTATGAATAGAGGGGAACGCGCACACCTGTTGCACTTCCTATTCGACACGTTTTCACCGATAACCACCAGCTAAGTTTTCAGACACTTGCTGGTCGTTTATTCCAAAAATATCCATCAGAAACCCTTTGAAGCAAAAAATATTAAGTTGAAAGATGAAAACCTTTGCCTAAAGTCAACAACAAGTGTAAATAAACTATATCTTTCACTCATAACATGATTTCAAATATTTAAATCTCGTCACGGGAGCCACCACCAAACTCACTGAAATTCTCGTTTCTCTGGGAGCCAGAGCGCATTATCTTGCGTAGGAAGGGGATGGGTCGATGCCAGTCGCAATGGGAAGCTGCTACGACGGGGTCACCTTGAGCCTTCATATTACTCCAAAGCTTGGTGCGGTTCACAAGAACGTCGCCGTACAGCGCTCAGTGTCCTGAAATTTATTTTTCAGCGTTCAACAGTTTTTGTTTTTATTTCGTTTTGTGAGAGAAACCCTTGCCGATTTGAAGTTCAATAAGTGTAATAGCTGTTTTCATAATAAGGTAAGACGTATTATTTGAACATTTCGCCGGCATATGTGTGTTTAATTAACATGTTTTTGTGTAAATATCCTGATCGTACAATGTTTATTTGGGATGTATGATTTACTCTCCCATGTTTCATCATATCGAAAAGTAGTTTTTTATAGAAAAAGCAACATATTGGAATCACACTCAGTATCTTGAACTTTAGGACATCCCCGATTATGTATAATTTCAATTTCATTTTAAAAATAATGGAACAAAATATTTCTTGTCGGTTTCCGAAACAAATATTGAGATACTCTTTTTGTAATGATTCCAATTGGGAAGGTGGTACAATCCTGAAATAATTTTCATATTTGAGTCGTTACTTTCTGAAGTGCGTCACTTTTTGGAAGCAACAAGAGTCATTTGAAAATTCTTCCATTCTTGAACCGTGGTAGCAACTATTATATATACTGTGTGGAAACCTATGATGGAACAAAATCCGTATCTCTATTACAGAAATATATTTTTTAAAACCTCGAACAGGTCGATTTTTATTTTTGAAAATATATTTTTTTTAAATAAAATTTTTCAACCCCCTTTCAACCTCCTGCCCTACAGATCAACCCCTTCAAAATTTTGTAATGAAAAGGGGGGTTGAGTTGTACCTTGTTTGAAATGTTTTTGAATTCTCAATACAACCTTCTATTTCTTTTTTTATTTCTCTTATGCTTATTGGAGATGAAAGCATTTTAAATAATGGAAATTTTAATTGCAAAAATTTTGTTAAAAAAAACAGTCGGACAAGTTTTATTTCAAAAAACCAATTTTTTCCCAAAAATTGTATAACCTCTTGGTACTGTTCCCTACAGATAAGCTTCATGTAAAATTTTAATGATAAAAAGGGCCGCGTTTTGTTGTACTTGGAAGAAATTTGAGTTCTTTATGCTTTAGTAGTAGTAGTAGTGATTAATAAGATGTTCAAAATGTGCTCCTACTTCTTGACAACCCAGCCCTATCATAAAATTAATTTCTGACGTTTTCTGTGGAGTAATATCCCGCATTTCTGCCGTTATTCTATCTTTCAAGTCTTGTATAATAATAATAATGTGATTTATTTAGTTTGAGCAATACAATAATTATATAAGGCAATATAGATAAAAAAGTAAACTTAACTAAACAAAACGATGGGTAAGAATACATTAAACTTACAGCTAAGTATATATAGGTACATATAATTTGATCAGTGAACCCATTAAGACCGTCAAGGTTGAGCATGGGGTACACTGACCAGTATTGAGTTTTTATTATTTATATATTTTATTTTATATTTATATTTTTATTTTTTTAATTTTTTTTTTTTTTTTTTTTTTTGTCTTTGGCATCAAGAGTTTTTATATATCCTTTATATATCCTTTTTGGTTCAAATGACTAGGCATTTGCTCCCCAGCTGACAATACCGTATCTTAGACGTGATTCAAAAGGGCGTAGTATACTGTTTTAAGATTTGGTAAATAGAGTATTTTTCTCAGTTGGTTAAATTTATATATTAAAACCTTAAGGTCTTAGCAATGTCTGACAAGTGAGCAGGTATGTTTGCAGGTTTTGTTTGGTTGACCTCGTTTTTGATATGACCCCGTAAAAAATCTAATGGGCTGAGGTCAGGTGATCTCGCCGGCCATTCCAACTCACCTCTTCGACCTATCCATCTAGTCGGGAATACTCTATTTAAATAATATCTTAAATAATAAAAATGCCGTGGTGCTCCATCCTGTTAAACCATAAAGAAGAATGTGGTATATTTGGATTAACTAGATTAGGAAATAAATTTGTTAATATAGGATTGAGCTCTGTCTGTGAAAATTCCAAATAGATATCTCCGGTAAGGTTACCCCTGAAAAATGTTGGTCCAAGTATCCGATTTCCCAGAATGCCGGCCCAGACATTTACTTTTTCTGGTCTGTGAGAATGTAACTCTCATATCCAGTGAGGATTTTCTCGAGAACAGTATCTACAATTCTGACGATTTACATGTCCATGAAGAGTAATGGTGGATTCATCAGAAAACAATACATGGGTTAGCAATAATTCATGTTGGTCTAACTATCTCATCATTTCCTCAGTTTTGTATTAATTGTATGACTTACATTGGTATTCCATGTAATTTGCCTTACAGAAGTCGTACTAAACAATGCATTTAGTTTAGTATCTTCGTCAACGAAAGAATGCCCTCTTCTGAGCAAACATTCATGACCTAACTCACGAAATTGTTTATCGATTTAGCTAACCGTTTCTTGTGAAATAGGAGGCAATTTAGGATACTTTTCACGAAACAAATTAACAACATCTACCTGTGTTCTAGTCATATCTCCATATCCAATCATGATAGGATGGTTATACGATGAGTTTCGGTTAAATAACGATCAGTTTCAAAAATTACTACTGCAATTTTTAACTATCACCATTGGCTATTCCCAATAGATATTATTTTGTTAAGACTACATTTGGCAAAAAATGTAACACAAATAAATAAGTTTAGTTTTCTTTAGTTTTAAAATGCTTCTCTTTCAGAGCTGAAGGAAAAAACATTAGGAAAACATAGACGTAAACGGAAATTCCGTATCAAAAACTGATTTGAAATAAGTAGGTAAATTTACTTTACGACTGATACAATCTAACAGTACGAAACAGTACCTACCATTATCAACAATTTGGACTAAAATTCCAATAAATTTTAAATCTTTCAAATGCTTTCTGGCGGACTGTAGAGCAGGAGGTTGAAAGGGGGTTGAAAAATTTTATATGAAAAAATAGATTTTTAAAAATAAAAATCGACCTGTCCGGCGATATGGATTTTATTCCATCATAGGTTTCCACACTCTATATATATATATATATATATATATTATATATATATATATATATATATATATATATATATATATATATATATATATATAACGATTTGGATGACATTTTGTATTTAGATAGGGTTTTGCTTTTTAAGTTCATCTATATAGGCGTCATTCCTGAAAAAACGCGATTTTACACACAAAAAATAATTTATTACGAATACAATGTATAGCGCCATCTCGTAAATTTTTGAGGTAGTTGCATTGTTGCTATTGGATGTTACCCTACTGGCACCTCTAAACTTTGTGAGATGGTGCTATATGACATTATCCGAATATGAATGTGAGATGTTTTTCTTTCGTTAGTCCAAGGAACTCATACGGTTTATTTAAAATGTGTATTTGTAGCCAACCTGTGCACAAGGTAAGATTGCAAATCATTCATATGTAATGAGTATGTGATTCGTATCTAAATAAGCATCTTCTCCGAAAAAAAAACTATTTTACAGGAAAAATACACAGCGAAGGTACTATATATATCTAATATATAAAATTCTCGTGAAACGGTGTTTGTAATTAAACTCCTCCAAAATGGCTCAACCGATTCTCATGAAATTTTGTGTGCATATCGGTTAGGTCTGCGAATCAGACCCATCTATTCTTCATTCCCCTAAATGTTGAGGGTGGTCCACCCCTTGATTTTATTTTTTATTTTTTGTATAAAATTTGTTGTTTTTATTTTTTTATGATACAGCATCCAAAAATACATACCACCCTGAATTTTCACCCTTCTACGATCAACCCCTATTTTTCCATCGCGATTTTTATTTTATTTTATCCACAGATCCGCAATAGGGTTGCAAGATGGCAATCGAATATAATAATTGTAGTACGATAAATTGAGAACGGGATAACGGGATAAAGAAAAAATGGGATAACAGGAAAACGGGATAACGGGAATAACGGGATAACGAAAAAACGGGATGACAGGATAAGGGAATAACGAAATAAAAAAAAACGGGAGAACAGGAAAACGGGATAACGGGATAACGAAAAAACGGGAAAACGGGATGACAGGATAAGGGGATAAGGGGAAAATGGGATAATGAAAAAATGGGATAACAGGAAAACGGGATAACGGGAATAACGGAATAACGAAAGAAGGGATAACGGGATGACAGGATAAGGGGATAACGAAATAAAGAAAAAATGGGATAACAGGAAAATGGGATAACGGGATAACGGGAATAACGGGATAACAAAAAAAGGAACAGGAAGAAGGAAAAAAAAAAAGGGATAACAGGAAAACGGAATAACGGGACAACAGGAAGCGAAGGAGTCAAAAGCATAGTCTAGATGGAACAACATAAAGGAAAACATAGAAAAAAAGAAATTCTACGCGGACGAGAGTTTTCGGGAAAAACATTTTAGGGAACATAGAAATTTGGACAGGACAACGCCCGTTGGTCAGCTAGTATATATATATATATATATATATATATATATATATATATATATATATATAGGGTGTTACCGAATAAGTGCGAAAGTTTTTAGGGGGTGATTCCTTGTCGAAAATTAAAGGGAGTCTTTCATGTAAACAAAAGCTCTTAGGCATTTCCTTAAAAAGTTACACGCTTCCAAAAATGAGAATTTTTTTGTTCTTGAAATTTCTGAAGAGTTGAAGAAATGGCTACCAAAATAAGGCTACCTGTGAATATTTTTTTAATTTTGTTGTGATCTTTTAAAGGAGTGAAACATGCAACCCCTATTCCATTTTTTACCAGAACTTTTCAACGAAACAAAATTCTCAATATGTGTTGAAAAGAACGATTCATTGCAAAACTTTTTCAACTCCTGTGTTGTGCCCTTAAAAGCAATAGTTTCCTAATAAAAAAATAAAATACAACATTGTGCACGAACGGATCTTCTGTAAATGGAATCGAAAAAATGTAGTAGGTGGCTTTCCCGTTTTGTTTGCACAACTTGTGACTTCAATCATAGTATTTTAAAATTATTCCGCTCGTTTTAACTTTCAATGTAGGCATGCACCAGTACCATGTTGTGTTTCAATAGAATATCAAATTAAAAATACAAACAAAATTAAATTATCTGTATTACAACAAAAAAAAAGGCAACAAGATCTATTAGATAGAAATCAAGTCTTCGTCTCATAGACTGGCGCAAACGTTGAAATATTCCTGGTGTGTTTTGGATTGTCTCGCAGGCTGCGATTCCTTAAATCATTCACACATTCAATGGGGGTCTTATAAACCAAGGACTTCAGGTGACCCCAGATGCAAAAGTCCAAGGGGTTTAAGCCTGGAGATCTGGGAGGCCAAGGTTGAGGTCCTGCTCTGCCTATCCAACGATTTGGATAGACGTCGTCCAAGTACTGACGAGCAGTTATGCTGAAATGGAGGCGCACCATTATGAATAAACCACATACGTGGTCGAATAGCTAGTGGTATAGTTAGCCTTAACGGTAGAAAATACGGTCCAATAATATTTTCGCCAATAATTCCGACCCACACGTTAAGTGAAAATTCATATTGATTGAATTGCATGTGGGTTATTTTCGGCCCATAGATGATTGTTATGGAAATTTGTAATCCCTTGCCTTGAAAAATTGAATTCGTCAGTAAATATTACGTTTTCTGAAAATTGGGCATTTTGGGTAATCATTTGAAGACTCCATTGACAAAAGTCTATTCAATGGGGAAAATCTCGCGGCAAAAGTGCCTGCACTCGTTGAATATGGTTAGCAATTTGTCTTGTACTTAATTCACAGCCACCTACTAGACTTTTTCGATTCCATTTACAGAAGATCCGTTCATGCACAATGTTGTATTTTATTTTTTATTGGAAAATTATTGCTTTTACGGACACAACACAGGAGTAAAAAAGTTTTGCAATGAATCGTTTTTTTCAACACGTATTTTTAAATTGAGAAATTTTGTTTCATTAAAAAGTTCTGGTAAAAAATGAAATAGGGGTTGCATGTTTCACCCCTTTAAAAGATCACACATTTTTGTTTAAACTTTATTCTTATTATTTTTAACTTTTTAGTCCTTATTGCTAGATAAACATATTTTTTTAGTTTTTCAAACTATGATTTTATTGAAGGGAAATTTGTGTCTGTGAATTATAATGTAAAAGAGAGTTGGCGGCGTGCAGACCAGAATTTTTAAATTCTAGATTTCTTTCCATCTCATAACTTTTCTAAACACTAGAAAGCTATATCTCGATAGCAGTTGCGAACCTACGTCTTCGGTAGCTCAGTTGGGAGAGCACTTGACTGGTAATCATGAGGTCGTGGGTTCAATCCCTGCCCGAGGATATTATTTTATTTTCAACTTTTTATTCCATATTCCAGAGGACCGAAAAAGACTACGGAAGAAAGAGTCTTCAATTCATTCATCCACTTAGAATGTACGTTTTTACTAAATTTTGGTGAATATGCCGAGACCAACCGTCGCGTTCACCCTATTTTTTTAATTAAATATGTTTTTTCTGACGATCTTGGTGAGAATACCAGGTCATAGCAATTAAATTATTGTATTGTCCTCGGTTCTTAGGTGATATACTCTTGCCACAGATCTAAGAGACTCATTATAAATTTTAATCCCATAATCTAATGATGGCCTATTGTTCGGGGTGTGATATTGGATAGAAAAGGGTCTAGGGACTCCAAGTTGGGATTTAAAAATACGTAAATAATCTCGTATATTACACTTTCATGTGGGAATTAAAATTTGTCAACGTAATTTGATAATTATGACTAATTTCATTGATTTTTAACACATTTTTATCAGGTTTGGACTGTGTTATTAACTAACTTTCTTAAAATAATTAGAACATGCCCAAGTTTCCATGCTGATTTGTGGTTTTAAAATTCAGTCAGTATTTGTTTGGATTTGAGAAGGAAACACTTCTATTATAGCTTTTTTAATAAGTGTGCAGCCAGAACACGCAGGCCAGTAAAGACAGTGGGGCGTGTAGTAAATAAGCCTATAGTAAAGATAAGAAAAAGGAGACACTCTGGACGTGTATGTTGTGTATATAATTCGACGAAGAGTATATGGAACAAATGGTCCCTACATTAAAGTCTTTAATGCAAAAATTAAAAAAAGATGACACCGGAATAGAGTGTTGCCGTGAGACACTCAGGAAAAGCATTTCACGAAACGGATTTAAAATGAAAAAAATTGATAACATGTATTTTGAGGATGATTATACAAAAAAACAATTGCTGGAAATAATAAAATCATTTTCAATAAAAAACAATATTATTGTGACACATTAGCAGAAGAAATGGGTCAAACAGTGATAAGACTTCCTCCTTACCATTGCATATTCAATCCAATTGAACACATATGGCATGAGCTGAAAGCATCGGTAAGGAGGAATAATGTTTCGCAAACTTTAAATTAATCTGTGGTAGCTTTGATTCAGTCAGAATTGCAGGATATTCCAAATGAAAGCTGGGAAAATTGTGTAGCGCATGTACAAAAAGTAGAAAAATCATATTTAAATATAGATTAAGATGCCAGAAAAAAAATTGTTGTGAACTTGGATAACGATACTGACAGTGAAACTTACTTAGGTTAAAATTTATTAATTATTTTCATGACACTCTATTTTTTCGTATTGTATTTGTACATGTTAAACTCAATTTAATAAATTTCATTTATTTTTCCACCATTTTTTACATCAAATACATAATTATGTCAACGATTCAGTCATATCTGTACCCGAAATTTATGAAGTTATTACGTACATATAGATACATTAGTGTCCTATATTGATTGTACACTCTACTTTTCCGTACTGTTTATTTATTAATTGTTATTGAATCAGACATTATACATCATCTTTACGTTTATATATTTTTTTACTTTTTTTCGATACATCAAGAATAAGTACCTATTTTTAATGGTATTTGGAAAACTGTACTTTGTGGCCTACTAGGAGATAAAAAGGTTATTTCAGTTTGAAAAAAATAGTAGTTTAGAAAAACTCATTGTTTACGAATTTACTATAAAGTACCACTTTCCACACTTGGTAGTAAATATATTTTATACCAGCGAAATAATTTGTCTAACCAAGCCGTCAATAAAACATATCATCTTGTGAAATTTTCATTATATCGAGTACGTCTCTGCTTGTGGTCGGCCCCCGTTGAGCCTTATCAGCAATGAATAATAATGAGTCTCTTAGATGTATTGCAGTACTATACGTGTGCAGAATAATGCGGACGTCTGGAAGTGGATGGAATTCAATTTTACATACATGCATACATACATACCGGTGAAGAGTGTTTAAAAAGCTTATCCTATAACAGAGCGACACATAATTACATAATGATAGGAATTGAGACTGTTCTCACATATGAGAACCGAAAAATTAAGAGTTAAACCTAACAACTAAGAGAAAAAAAAAGTGAAAAGTATACATAGAACAAGTTAGAACGCAGTAAGGTCTTAAGATGTTTTTTAAACAGTTTTGTGGAGTAATTGAAAATATCTAATCGAGTATCGCATATAAAAGTTGTACTTATGAATTCATAGATCTTATCAGGGGAATATTGTTGTAGTAATTATTATGGAATATTTTTATGTAAAATGTGAAGCCGGGATCCAACGACGCGTGGAGTGGCAATCCTGGATTGAGGGGTTGAGTGTCAAGGATGGCGCGTCGAAATGTGTCGGGCCGTTCCCACGGCGCTTGTAGGATCGCGGTTCCAGACGTGGACACGCAACGGTTGTAGTCTGTTTCAAGCCGGCAGTATCGGCGTTAAAAATTTAAATAATTTGGTTTAATTGCAATCACTCATTTGCTCTTCAATTCGCTTCCAGGCATCATGAATTGAATTCCTGTTTTTATGGTTTGGATCCCGTGGGTTCCAAATAATCGACTCGGCTTCATGGAGGGATAAAAATTCCACTTCGTTCGACCACTCCATGCTCCTAGCCGCGTCGTTGGATCGGTATACACGTGTTTAACGCCATCGTGCGACCTCCTTTGAACCGTGTTCATTTGCCGACAAACGACGGGACTCACCGCGTCGACCGAAGATCGCCAAGCCTGCCCTATCCGACGGCGCGTGAACTGGCAAGTTTGGCGCGAGGAGTGCCACTCCACGCGCCGTTGGATCCCGGCTTAAGTCTATTTCTAGTAATGTGAGGACTACAATTAAGTGATAACTGAAGGGTCAAATTATCCGAGACGACAAGATTATTGAAGACTTTGTAAAAAAAATATAACAGAAAATTCTCTACGGAGAAAAAGTCGTTCAAGTTAGTAGAATTTAAGATTCTCGTCATATGTTCAGTGTCGATGACGAAAATATCTGTAATTCAAGTTTTTGCCAAATGTTACTGGACTCTTGTTAGGAAAATCGCCGACGTCGACTTTTGATTTCTACAATGTACATTTTTGAATGAATAGTTTACCCCTAATTTCATCCCTTACTGGAGGCGAACAACCCTTTCGAAAAATTCAAATAGCATGGGGTGGTGAGTGATAGCTCATCTGAAAGGATGTGTTATCCTCCATTCAACTGTGCAAAAAATTTGAAATTTGCTTCATTACGTATTGAGTTATTAATGTTTGAAAATAACAAAACACTAACACTAGCCTTATCTGTTATTACAATAAATGTTCCAAATGTTCCCCGTTGACCTCCTGGCAAAAATTATGTCTATTTTTAGTTTCAGCCCTGACGCTTTGCAAAGTTTCTCGAGTATATGTTGCACACACTTCCGTAATCCGCGCTCGCAACTCCTGAATAGAGTGACACTGACTCTTGTATACTTTAGATTTCAGGTAAAAAAAATCTAAAGGGGTTAGATCTGGTGATCTTGGAGGCTATTCCACAGATCCTCGGCGCCTTATCCATCGTCCTGCATAAACAGTATTCAAATAATTCCTCACAGCAACTGCAAAATGAGGAGCATGTCAAATTCGTCTTCATTATTTTCGACACTTGGTACTATCAGTGGATCTATCACTGTTTCCAGCATTTCCAAATAGAGGGCACCAGTCAGATTTTCCTCAATAAATAACGGACCTATAATGTGGTCACCCAGTATTCCTGCCCACACATCAACTTCTCGTGGAAACTGTGTTTGAGTTAAGCGAAAAAATCGAGAATTTCCATTGGACCACATTTTGTCTATGCACAACCGTTTAAAAAAAAAGTAGCCTCATCACTGAAACAAATGTGTTTCAAATAGCTGGGATTTTGCAAAATATTATTAGATACAATTTCACAATATTCTAGACGGCGGTCTGGATCATCGTCCGTCAGTTCATGAACCATCTTTATTTTATAGGGATGAATTTTTTTTTTTCAGAACTCTCAATACAATCATTTGCGAATTTTCACAATTCAAGGCAACAGTTCTACTCGATGAGGACGGATTATTCACAAATTCGCCCATAATGTCCAATTGTTTATCTCCCCAGTAGTTGATCGCCCAGAATGTTTTTTATTCTGCACACTGCCGTTCTCATAAAAAAATTCCACTAAATCTTTGAAATAATGTCTATCAATTGGGCGATCTGGAAAACGTTCCTTGAACATTCGTACAGCCTCATGATAATTGCGATGAGCCTCACCAAAAATAACAATCGCTTCGCATTTCTCATTAAACTCACGTGGTGCAACCATTGTTTGGAAATGAATAGCAATCAAAACTTACAGCTAGAATACACTGACTCGCACTCTCCTTGATATCAGTTTATTGTTTTGACCATTTCTCCTGAAAACAATGCAAAAACACCAACAAAAACGTGCAATTAATATCCAAGCATATGGCAAATAAGTCTCACTTGACGTCTGAACCAAAACCGATATCATGCAGTGCCGAATTTTAATTCTAAGGATGAGTGCGCTACGTTAATTTTCGTTATTCTGAAACAATAATGACTCTAGAATTAATGGAGCAAATGTCAATTCCTTTGCACGGTTGAATAGAGAATAAAACCCCCTTTCAAATGAGCTATCACTCAACCCCATGCTATTTAAATTTTTCGAAAGGGTAGCTCTCCTCCAGTAAGGGATGAAATTAGGGGTAAACTATTCATACAAAAATGTACATTGTAGAAATCAAAAGTCGACGTGTCTCGGCGATTTTCCTAACAAGAGTCTAGTAACGAGTTAGATAGGGGGGGGGGGGTAACACTCATGATGCTCACTATTTATCATAAACTGGATTCCATATGGTACTGCTAAATTCCAATACGGATCTTACTATGGAATTGTACAATGTTGTATTCCTCAGGATAAAACTCACAACTCTCAAGGCTTTCCTCAGAATAGCTTCAACATGGCTTTCAAAGGAGGGTTTTTTGTCCAAGACGTCCAAGTCTCGTTAGAACATTTCAATAAGTGATTGTAATAATGTTGGTTGTCGGTGGGTAGGAACATCAAATTCAAATATATTCATTTTATCTATTAGTACGTACATCTCATATCACATATACATTACATTTCATTAGTAAAATATAGCATTTCTTCAGAAAGACCAGGTGTTTAGAGTATGAAAAATGGACTTGGAGGAAAGTAAGGGTATTTTTGCACCCTATAAACGTCCCGTTCGCCCCTGAGGAGGGCAGTAGGAGATCGCCTCGCAGGTGTTGGCGATCTATCTTATGCAATAATGCTTTATTTAATCTTTTTTTTTCCACATCCTGCTATGCGCTTTTGTGGTAATTTTGTTTTGCTATGTATTTACGACAATTGAAAAGCCCCTATCTAATTCTGATTTGTCAAAATATGGGAACTATAGGGAACAGTAGGGCGGCGGAACATCTTGTGAACATGATTTGAAGGCATTTTTAGATAAAGCCTGTTGTGTGCACAGTACTCAGAAAAGCGACTTAGATCTACGTGAAAGTCTATAGGAAATCCGAGTTTCTTCAATTTCTTTGTATAGTATAAAGTCTTCCTCTACTCAAAAGGGGTTCGTTCAAAATCGTTCATATTTTAATGTTTAATTATGAAGAAATCCGGAAAGAGAAATAAATATGATTCCCCGTATAAAGTATATAGTAGACCAAATTAGTGAAAACTACTCCCTCGTAAAACCCAGTCGATAACTTCGCTGACCACTTATCGCATAAATTACCGTAAACCACTACATATTATACTTTATCGGGTTTGTGACAAGAAAAAAAAAGGTACATTGACAAAGTGGAAAAACCTAGTTTTCTTTACGCGAAAAAGTTACTGCGGAGTGTTTATCGAAGCCATTTTTTGATAAATCCGAACTTATTCCAAATCAGTGATTGAAATGAACATGATTAACAATTAGTGCAAAAGAAAAATATAATATTCCCATATTTGAAACTGAGGAATTGATTTGAGGAAAAATATTTCTATAATTCGATTTTCTGTAACAAATTAAATTATAATTTAGAAAAAGGTTTTTCAGATGTGTAAATCACAAAGGCGTTGGGTTGCAAAAGGATCACATTTTTTTACATGTTTTTTGGGTAACCTTCCACAGTTCTATATAGTTTTCGATTGACGTTTGTGGAACAATCACTGACATTGAAAACAACAATCCGCCAAACAACCAATTAACACAACCAACAGGAGTACTCCCACCACCTACACATTTCACAACCAACATAATACCTTATGTCCCCGGATTATCTGAGAAGATCAAACGAATTGGACATAGGTATAATGTGAGAACATATTTTAGAGTAACAAATACTCTGAGATCTATACTAACAATAACAAAACAAAAAAACGCTGAAGAAAGTACCAAAAACTGTGTTTACAACATACCTTGTTCGTGAGGTGATAGTTATATAGGTGAAACGTCAAGACCATTAGAAGTGCGCCAAACTGAACATCAGAGTTACCGACAAATAATCGGATCAAAAATTGCAGAACATATCCTCACATCCAATGGCGATCATACGATTGAATGGAATAGGACGAAAATCTTGATGAAAGAGCCACATCTAGGAAGGAGAAAATTGAAAGAAACCTGTATTCTTCTTTCCAATAACAACTGCTTTTCAACAAATTCTGTTGAAATGGACCATACATGGTTACCTCTACTCAGAGAGGAAGTGAGGTATGGTAGAATGATAATAAACTGATCTGAACAACACCCCATATATCAAATGAGCAATACGTCACCCTCAAATTTTTTGGCAGATTTCAAATGACATCCGTCATTTCAAAAAGCGAAAAAGACTCTGCAAGAGAAAAATCCAAATTATTCAAACAATTAAAGGAGTTTTAGAAGATTTTGAGAAAGGGGATAGATAAAGTCCTCGAGACGTCAATCGAAAACTATATAGAACTATGGAAGGTTACCCAAAAAACAAGCCATGAAACGTTGTTCCTCCCCAAAAAATCACATTCATTCAATGATCACATTTTGTTTTTCAACTCCAATGTTTCACTTACATTGGGAAGTTTACACAATTCATAGAAAAGGGGTTTCCACTCAACGGAAAGATCTTCTAAATATGAAGCCAAACCTCGGTTTCACGGCTAAGAAACCATTTCAGCGGACATCAGTAGCAATCAGCAACTGTTACATGATTCGTTCTTGAATGAGAAACTGCGGTATGGCTTTGGATTTGAAAGAAATTTAGGTTGGAATTTTGGGATATTCCCAATGTAAGATATTTGCTTCGGTAGAAAACTTCAATAAGAAACAAAATAAATTAATTCCACATCTGGAATAGTTTCCATGCATTCCAAATTTAATTTTTCATGCAAAATGGAAAAGCTGAAATCCTAAATTTTCCTTCAGATCCAACACAGTCTCCATAAAAAATAATTATACAAATGTTCGAACAGATTTAGGTAGACGAAATCTAATTGTTCAACAACACAAAAGAACAATGGCCTAGATATATATATCATTATATATATATATATATATATATATATATATTTATATATATATATATATATATATATATATTATATATATATATATATATATATATAGATATTCTGCTCCTAAAAATTCTTGAATATTGTCCTTTGAAGGATATTAAGTAGGGATTATTTAAATTTGTCTAGAATTATATGGCGCGTTATGTAATACAATTATACTGTTTAGCTTTATTTAAGATAACAGCGTTTCTTTAAACTATTCCTCAAATAGTTTGCTTTCAATTATCTGATGTCCTTAAATTTATTGACGATGATAACAACGCCTCGTTTACCCATCCATTTGTTCCACCACAATGCAAATTCGATAACACTATAATGTGGAACATTTGCTACACATCTCTTAGTTATCTGTCCCAACTTTCCGAATTGTATCGTAGATATAAAATAATGTTTTATCCAAATGATAAATTGAATTGCCTTTATTGAGATAGTTCGTAATTTTCTCGATATATTCAGTCCACCATTTTATCAACCGTTTGCTTTCCATTATTGCTTTCGTTTTAATGGCAATTTTATAAATATTATTCTCGAAAATTCTTGGAGAATAGACTTTTTCTTCAGAGTACCAAATAAAATGTCCAAATTGAACATAATGTTGGATGCAAACATTTCATATATAACTTAACCTATGAGCAGGGCCGGATTAAGAGGGGGGGGGGCAACCAAGTCTGCGGCCCCGGGGCCTCCACAAGAGAGGGGCCCCCACAATAGAAATGTTTAGGTAAAATTTCCTAACTAATATGCAAAATGTATGATATGCAAAATCATATATAAAAAAATCTGACAACGGAATAGCAGTTCTCCCACTTTTTCCAAACATTTTTCGTTTTGAACATTCCAAAGCGTGTTTCGTATTCTTGTCAAAATTAATGGTTAATATTAATCTTCGTTCCGATAAATCATGTGTATATACGGGAAACATCATAAAGTAAATAATCACACTATTATTCACTGAAGAAATGAATTCATCCACATCGACAAATAGAAAAATATTATATCTTATCGAAATACGCCGATTAAAAACAAAAACAATTGAATTTCAAATTTTTATTTTATATTTTTTTTTTTAATTAAATGAAGGTTTCTCTATCGATGTATTCTTCGAACGACACAAGCGATCTAGTTACACAATGAAATTCAATAATAATAAACACGCTGCCAGTTTGTATGCTGCAGCAGAAGAATTAGTAAAAGTTTACATATACGATTTGGAACCTAGTCTTGGTAATGAGTTGGTCCAATTTGTATCGTTGATAGATTTCTACAAAAAAGACTATAAAAAAGACTATTCTGAGGAGATGTTCTACTACCAAATTCTTAAAAATCAAAATTTCAGAGCTACATTCCCAAACATTGAAATTACACTGAGAATGTACTTGGTTTTGATGGTGTCGAATTGCACTAAAATAGTATATTATGCAATGAGCACAAAATGATGCCCATTTTGCACGAGTATGAAATTTGCAGCACGAGCCAAAGGCAAGTGCTTCAATTCATACGAGTTCAAAATAGCCATTTTGTTGCGAGTTGCATACTATACTTTTTCTATGACAACATATCGTTCACGTTTAATACATGCATACATTGCAAAAACTTTTAAAGAAATAAACTGATAATATTTCATTACTCCGAATTCGCCGCTAATGGTCTTTCTATCAGAATTAAAATATAAATTGAAGAAATATGTAAATATTTTCTTTATTGCTATTTCTAATAGGTACACAGAAATAGAAGCCTATAAATGTATATATGTACCTGATTGAAGTTGAATGTGCAATTATTGAATATCATATTTGGAGAACTTGATTGCTGAATACTTAATTCTTTTCGAAATTGATAATTTGTCGACGTTGAAGTAGACGGCTTCTCGCGATTTTCCATTTCTAAATTCGTTGGTATGCCTGATGGTATGTTCTGTATTGCATTTGCAATTTTATTTGCTATGTCAAGCTTACTTTTCTTCGATTCATCAATATATCCCTCAGCGACTGTAGTAGATTTCCAGCCACCGTGGCGTTTTAACGTGGTTATGTCACCTCCAGCATCAACAAGAATTGTTGCGGAGGATCGGCAACAGTGCCAGATATATAATTCGTAATTTGGCAATTTGAATACTTGGCAATGTCTTTTCCCATAGCTCCAAACTTATTCAGACCTATTCTCTGAATGGTACACTTTCCTTTTTGATCATTCATGAAAAACCATAGACCATTAGCATTTTGAGGGCGAAGATTTGCGTATTTTTTATAAATTTCGTAGAATTTGCCAGTTACAGTGAAATTTCGTACTATTTTGGTTTTACTGTCTGGTATTGTTACTAGAACAGCTGAACCAAGACCATTGAAATGAGTAATTTTCATTTGATGTAATTCATGTCTTCTACATGCACCCATTACTCCCATAACTAATGCAACCTACAATGTAAATTAGTTTACTCAAACATATTTTTCATCAAATGGAAATATAAAACTTATTTTTGTTGCTAAATATATTTCATCTGGAGCCTATTCAATGAAATTATCGATGTCATTTGCTGTAAAGATCTTTGACTTTTTGGGTTTGTAGCCGTTAGACTGCCGCTTGAGAAATGCTTTCAGTTTCAAATATTTGGCAATATCTATATCATTATAGATACTAAGAGTCGTTCTCAGCATTGAGAAGTGTGACCTACAAAGTGAAACTTTTAAATTTTTTGGCTAAGTCGCCAAAATAAGCCATTAAAACATTCTCGGAAAACGATTTTGTCTTTTGATCTACCTTCCATTCCAGAAAAAGGTTATAAGCGCGTTGATACATACTCTTCGACGTTTCCGGTAATAAATTCAGTGTTGTTACCTTCGCTGCTTCTATTATGTTCGGAGGTGTCAAATCTAAGTCAATATCACTATCAGTTTCCATTTTAATCAATAGTTTTTATAGAAAACAATTATGAAATTACTCGTTACCTACTAAAACTTTGACAGAAACGATCTGCTGACATTTCATCAATTTGTCGCTGGACGTCATAATTTGACAAGCCGTAGTCGTCGTGATTTTAGAGTGAACCTAGACCTAACACGAAATATTCCATTTCGCATTTGTTGCTTAGCAACTTGCCTAGCAACCGATCCAAAAATGAAATTCTGTACAAAATGTGCTTGTTTATGATTGAAGTTACGGTTATAAAATGAACATTTATCGAGGTTGTCGTAGAAAAACAAAATTATAAAAAAGGCTGCTAACTACGATGAGACAAAGCCACCTATCAAAGTTATCGCTTCTTGGTATTCGTTAACGTTTCTATTGTATATGGGTATATATAACTATACAATATGTATTATATACGTGCAACACTGTATTCCATTCAGGAGTCATTTGCAACCAAATTCAACTTGCATAATATTTGTCTACAACCAGCAATACGTACATATATGTTTTTTTTACTCATTTATGATGACAATTTCCCTCATTTCATTTGAACCAATCGAATGGCCAAAATTTCAAACTAGAGAACCAATCAGGTCAGTTTTATAGTGATAAAACGTCTTCTCGCTGTTTAATACTGATAAAACCACTCAAGCTTCGCTTTCGTGGTTTAATCAGATAATGAGACCACAAATAGCACTCAGTAAAATTTCCAGGCAAAATTCTTTCTCGAAAATTTCAAAAATTTTTGAGCGATAAAACCTTAAGCACAAATGATATTACCCTCGAACCATCGATTAAAAATGAATTTTTTTTCATGGACAAATTTGTTTTGCTTATTTTATCCGTCGGATTACTTTGGCCTATGTACATGCTATAAACGGAAAATTAGGCAAAATATAAGCTATGGGTTAAAGCCACCCTCAATATGCGAGTGACTTTGCACAGCAGGTTTTTTTATATATCCACATACAATGTCTTCAAGACAATTTGACATAGCTAATTTGAAAGAGTGGTCAAAGATCAATATTTTGGTAAATAATAATACCAATTTATTTTTCCAAATTCTTTGAATTTTTAAAGTGAGCCAAAGTCACCCGAAATTACGGCACTCTAGTTCGTGTCTTCATTATTTTGGATATCGTCCTCTTTATCAGTTTCTTTAAAAATATAAACAAGATTATGTGATTATGACTTGCTACAAATTTATGTATAATAATTTGAAATAAAAATTAAATACCTGATGGAGTTTTCAGTGAATCACTGACAAAGTTTGGTAGCTATTTCCATCGAACCATTCGAAATAGTAGGTGTTGTCTTCCCGTACCCAACCATTATTTTCTGGCTGATATATGCTAGACTTTTTCAAGTGAGCATTGTTCCAAATAGTTGAAATATGATTGCTCACAGAAAATGCAGTAATAGCTCGCTTTTACAAGGTGGTGGATTGCTAGCAATGAAACTCCGTTATTCCTTGAGGTCAAAGCTTTGTTGACTTCTGAGACCATATATGTGTTGATCAACATCAGGAGCCGGACAGCATCAACATCAATTATCCCACCAACATTATACACATCTTGTATAAATTGTAGAATGTTAAAGATATTTTGTTGTTCGTCAGTATTTTCACATAATTCACATCACTCATCTCCAAACTTGATGAGAGCTTCCTGGTGTTAATGATTCTTTTTAAATATTTTGAATGGTTTTAATTCTCTTTTTCTAATAAAATGCAGGATTATAATCACAACCTGTGATTCCATGAAATCCAGAAACTGTCTGGCTACTTGGGATGCACCTTTAAATAATTGCCCAAGTTAAGAAGGAAAACATTCTCAATTGAATATTGTTAGAAAGAATGTGTTTCCCATTTCTTCCGGTCTTCCTGATGATCGTGGAAGCGTGAAATAGATTTTCGTCGACAAAAATGTAATGAAGACCTAGTGAATGCGATGTCTCTCCTGCGTCAATATTACGAATGATTTCTGGTGAGTACTCTCTTCTGAAAAACATTCTTCTTTGCCTCATTCATCTTTATGAGTTCTCAATTAAGACTGGAATAGAAAATCAAATAACTATCTGAATGAAAATGCAAATTTCCAATTTCAGATTTTTTCTTTTGAGTTAGGGCCTTTTTTGAATATCTATCAGATGTAGTTCAATGTCCAGCGTGGATTTAGCCAGGGAAGTAGTTGTTTTCTGTTAGACATTCACAAAAAATAACTTCATTTCAATCGTGGATTTTTTCAATTTACAGAAAAATCTTTCTATCAATATTCAATTGAGAATGTTTCCCTTTTCAACATGAATACCCCACAAGAGGTTATCTTGACGATGGAAGATAGTGACTAAAGTTTATCTTTCAGTCGCAGATGATTCCACATCTGATTTTATGAGTTTATATTTTCAACAAATCAATCTATCATACCCCATGACAGGTTTTAATGTCAGAAAACACTAATTTCAAAGTGCCTCTCCAAAAGAAATGATTCTAACTTTTTCCATATTTGCAAAGTGAGATTGCTTCTTGAAAATGTGTTTCCCATTTCTTCCGGTCTTCCTGATGATCGTGGAAGCGTGAAATAGATTTTCGTCGACAAAAATGTATTGAAGACCTAGTGAATGCGATATCTCTCCTGCGTCAATGTTACGGATGATTTCTGGTGAGTACTCTCTCTTGGAAAACATTCTTCTTTGCCTCATTCATCTTTATGAGTTCTTAATCGAGACTGGAATAGAAAATCAAATAACTATCTGAATGAAAATGCAAATTTTCAATTTCAGATTTTTTCTTTTGAGTTAGGGCCTTTCCAGAATATCTATCAGATGTAGTTCAATGTCCAGCGTGGCTTTAGCCGGGAAAGTAGTTGTTTTCTGTTAGACATTCACAAAAATAACTTCATTTTAATCGTGGATTTTAATAAATACCCAACAAGAGGTTATCTTGAGATGAAAGATAGTGACTTGAATGTTTCCTTTTCAACATAAATACCCCACAAGAGGTTATCTTGACGATGAAAGATAGTGACTAAAGTTTATCTTTCAGTCGCAGATGATTCCACATCTGATTTTATGAACATCCTGTTTATATTTTCAACAAATCTGCCCAAGTTACATATATAAAATCAGATTTTAATTTATTAAACTATAAAGTTTTACATACAAAGTGTCTGGCAATGGATGATGTGATTTCTAATAGTATTCCGTAGAATAAATAAAAAAAACCTTTTTAATAAAAAATTAAACCGACGAAAGAAGAAACTTAAAATAAAAAAATGAAATGAACCTTTTTTGTCTTAATAACTAATCTCCTCAACTAATGTAAGTAACTAATATCGAGTCGGCGCCAAACAGACAAACAAGCAAATTGATTACCTAAAGCCTATGTAGGTTTTATTAAAATACTCGAATATAACTATTACTTTATCGTTCACCTTTAACATTGGATCATTCAAATCTTAACTAACTAAATACTTATACCGTGCCTAAGAAATCTGGGTGTGTTATGGCGAATCCAAAAATGTAACAAAAATGGGGGGTTGCCGTTAAAAAAACAGAACTCAGTTGTGTATCTTATTGTGGGGCATCCTGTATATGAATAGAAATATTTTTAGAATGTGCCTCATTGTCGAACCTATCGTTTTGAAAAGTCGAGAGCTTGGATAGAAACAAAACTTATGGAGTTTGCACACACCCCTGTGTCATCCTGTAGAATATTGATTCAAATATAATGAATATGACACCTCCATCTTCTAAATAAAAAAAATATATTCTAAAACCTGACATTATTTGTAGATTATTCCCCATTGAATTCTATGTGTTATATGTTAAATTTTATTTTCTGTCAAACTGAATCCATATTAATATTAAATCATTCAACTATGAATCACGTCGTAGACTAATTAGTTTCAATATTCATATTAATTCCAATTGACAATGAGAACAACAGCAATATGGAACGCATTGTTCCATTTTCACAGTTAACGGATGACACAGGAATTACCCCACAGGAATTTCTTCATTACATCGGAACATTAGGATTTATATTTTTTGTAGGTGGTTGGGATTTCTGAGAATTCGAATTGTTGGTGTTGAGAAAAATATTTGTTATAAAGAAACATTACCGAAAAAATGTTAAGTTAAGATTTATTTAGGTAATTTCTCCATTCAAATACACTCAGTATATTTCTTCACGCAATTGTGAAATGAGCTAACAGTAGAATAGGATGTTTCTCTGTGAGTTTTTCGCTAATAGGCGAATACATTTCATAAATTGTAATGTGCATTCCTTTCCAATTTCAAACGTCACACCTATTTACGATTTAGAATTAAATATATGAATGTATAGGAAAAAATTCCAGTTTTGTCAGTATCGTATCCTTTGGAACTATTCAACAACTGAAGTACGTTTTTTAATAGTGATATAGGTACTTCCTTTAGTGATGTTTCCTTTTCCAATTTGTTTTATTTTTGTTAACTATTTTAGACAAACGCACAGTGGTCGGGATTCCCAGAAAGCTGGACAAAAGTTCAAAGTATAAGTTGATACTACAGAATATCCTAGAAAGAGAATCACTGCGTAGTTTTATCAAAGGGCAGAGAGCTGGCTCACGTGTATAGACAACACCAGCTAGTTGATAGTTGCATGTTTCTAACCTGGAAACAAAAACTCCCTGCAATTTTATCGGATTCACATCAATTGTACATTATAAAAATAGTTGTGATTCCAAAAGATCTTGTACTATTTGAAGATGGAAAATACGTAGAATAATGTCATGTTTTTATATCAAAAAAGAAACCTTCGGAGTCATTTCCTCTGCCTCTGAGTACCGAGAACATTTTTCGCGAAAATGTGCAAGAGACAAAACAGTGCAAGATCGAAACTTCAACACCCCATATCGCAGAAATTTTTGGGGGGGGGGGATGGCATTAGGTTTTTATTTGCCACAGGCGATATATTCATGGATGTAATAGCAAATACTGAAAATTTTTCTTTTCGTTTGTGATTTTATCAGTTAATAATATAATTTATGATAGTAATGACAGGGTGAATCATAAAGAGACCGACAGAACAAAATGTACCCATGAATATTGGTCCCAAAATGCTGCCTGGTTGAAATACATAGCGTTAAAGATTCGACAAAAAAAGATTTCAATTAATTATTCGATAATCTCTAGTTAGGGAAAAAAAGAAATTTCAGCAAATATGAATTAGATTTAAGGGATTTAAGTCTTCACAAAAATTCAATATAAATTGAAACAAGTGGTAGACCACAAGCGGAAAACAACTACTTTCCAGGCAAATACCAAGCCGAACATCGAATGATATTCACCTGAAAATATATGCAAACTTCCATCGACAATGAAAATTGATTGCGAATGTTTCTTTCTGATAATCTTGATTATTTAATTTATGCCAGGAACGCCTAACAATCCGCATACCGGTTTCAGGCTTTTGGCCCTCATCAGTACGGAGCAGTCAGAGATCCGAAGACCTCTGGCCGAAGCGAGACCTAACACAAATGAAAATACCAACAAGCCTAATCACCTGTAGGAACGCAGGAAAAAGTAACTTTTAACTGGCGGTACCTAGTGACAGAAATAAATACTCCATAACTATTCACCTATCTCAATAGGATTCTATCTCGATAAGAGTGGCTGAATGCTCGACAAGGCGTATACATCAAACAAGAGAGCCAAACATGTAGAGTGTAATATTAGAAACAAGGGATTTAAGACTCTTTTCACAAAAATTCAATATAAATTGAAACAAATGGTAGACCACTGAATTAGATTACACAAAAGAATTGAATAGAAATGCATTTATCACTGAAATTGGATCTAGTCATGGACGAACTACTGGGGTCTCTGAAAGAAAAAGGTCACAAAACCCTTGGGTACGCCGACGACAAGGTCGGCCTAGAACAGGTGAAATGCAACAACATGGTTAGGGATTGCACACAAGAGGCACCAAACCTGTCAATTAAATTTCAAATTCAAAAATATTTATTTACCTATTTGGGTAAAGTCTAAACTAATCCTCTATATAAAACATCCATCCTTGGGCGGGGGCGAAGGGAATGGCCTCTACTGTTAGCAGGGGTATTGGAATATACCAGAATTGTGTTTTATGGTTGACTCGCCTCCTGCAAAGCTTTGCGAATATTTTGTTGTTTTTCCTTTAGTTATGATAGTTGAGATTTTAAAGGCTTTGTTTGTTGGAATTGTTGTTTGTTTATCGGAAAAGAATCCAAAAACACTATTTTGGATATTTATCGATGTATTCGTGGATTAATTTATGTTTTGGAAGGGTGTTTTTGGGATTGGGTTTGGGGTGATGGTTGTTTGCGTTGGCTTTTAATTACATGCGTGCATAAAATCGTTTAAAAATTGAAAAAGTAGCAAAAATTGCTTCGGGAGGGGGCCGGGATTTAATCCCGGTCCTCCGGGCGGAGGGCTAGGCGATCGGCCCAGCTCACACTACTGCCAAGCCTACTGAACGAGTGACAGTTAAACATTCGAATGGCGTATTCATTGAACATGTTAGTTGTGAAATTTTGACACGTTTAAAATATTTAATAAAATAATTATTGACTTAACAATTATCTTTCCTCGTGGATAATATTTAGACTCTGATAAATTAAGCCGTGTTTTCGAGGCTGATTGTCTTGGCTTCTTATGTTCGTTACATTACTTATTAACGTTCTTTTGGTAATATGATGACTGTAAAATGTATCGGAAATTCTACGAACGAATTCTGCCATCGTTTCTATGTTTGCGAGTTCGTGTAGATCATCCAGCCGTATGTATCTATCACTGTTTGTGATGATACGAAGTACCTTGTTCTAGTCTCTCTAATCTCAGTAATTGAACACTGAACAAGCGTATGTTATAGCTGGTCTACTAATTTTCGTGTATATCTTGATTTAATTTGCATTCGAAAGCTTCGAATCACGTGCAATGAGAGGATAGGTTCGCTTTATGGCTGCCAATCCCCTCCGTAATGCTAACGGACTAATATGCATGTGAAAAGTCATTCCCTCGTCCAGTTCGACTCCTAGGTATCTTACTGAGTTCCTCTCGTTGACTTGACTGTTCTTTACCCTCAACTTCTCGAAAATCTTCACGTTCGTGAAGTTCTTCGGGAAGTTGATAACCTCTGCTTCGAGGGTTAAGTTTATTCGTGTTACGACCAACCGATCCAGATGTATCTGGGCGTATATGGCGGTATCATCTGCATATTTTCGAGCGAGCGATACTCTACCGATCTCGCGTTGTTAACTCTCAAAGGATCGTCCTGTAAGTCTTGTATTTCGAAAACAAATTACATACCCTTCAGCTGTACTTCAATTGATACCCCTTCCTCCAACCAACTAGAAATCAAAGTTGACGCAGACTCAATACAATTTTGCCAACAAAAATTGTTAAATACCTAGGTGTCATTATCCGCACCAGAAATGGAATCTTCACATAACCTTTGTGACAAATAAATTGAGAAGTATTCTATTTGAATTTTGCAATGAATACCATATATAATAATAAAAACCATTAACAAGATCCACGCCACAATTATGCTACACGTCGGAAACGCCATTACGTTACACCATTGATATTAAAAATGGTTTCACAATAATCATATTTTTATATATTAATATCTTAAAAAAATTTTTTAATATTTCCTCTTCATTGAAATATTTTGTTCTCATTATTCTATATTTGTTTGTATATGACTGATTTTATTCATTTCCTATTGTAATGAAAAGTAATTGATCATTCAACTTCATTTTATTTATATTGCATTTGTATCTTCTCTTATATTTGGTATTGCGTTATTTACTCTATCAGATGTTTTTTGTAGTATATTTAATCATATATTCTTTGTTTTATTTTTTTAATGCCTATTTTTGCGAAACAAGTGCTTTGTATTTATCGCTGAACTACTTTATTCAATGCATCCTCCGTAACCGTGTATTTGTATGTATTGCAAATGAAGTTATATTTTTATTATTATATTATTATTAAGATATGAACCTAAGATTTTAACTAAATGAAGAGGCATGTCTACCTCCGACATTTTGGCAATGAACCCTTCTATCAAGACTGTATCAAAGGCTTTTTGGGTATCCAACAGGACCATAACTGTGTTCTGCTGTTTGTGGAAGGCTTCCTTCCAGGCATGCAAAAGGCACAAATTTGGTAATTAAATGGAAGGACTTGGAGGGACTGAACAACAACCCTCAAAAATCCACCACCGTAACATTCATTCGAAGACGGAAACTAGAAGGCCTAGTGCCCATAAAACTTCGAGAAGAAACTAAGCATTTTACCAATGGGTTATCTGGTCCAGGCCAGCCTATATGTCTAGAAAATAGTCACTTCCGGTGGTTTATGGAAATAACGCATTTTCAGGTATACATTTACTCCACAAAAAAGAACATGCGCCATTGAAAAAAAGAAATAAAATCGAAACAAAACGAAAAAATATTATATATGGAAAAGTTTGAAGAATGAAACGCCACTAATGTGCTCCACGTTTTCCAAAAATCGGTTAAGCGCTTGGGTTTCATGCTGTACTGTATGAAAGCGCATTATTCTTCTAGTCTAGAATGCTTCATTCTAAAGCCAACTCGGGTAACAAGTACGTGTGTTTCTACAATAGATCATATATTTGCCAATTTTGATATGAGTCAATTACCTAAAGTCATTAATAATGAGATTTCTGGCCATCAAACTGTCTTAATTAATTTAAACTTGATTTCATCCAGTATTTCAACAAATAAATGTACTCTGAAAATGAGTTTTGGCAAGAATGCTATAGATTAATTCAGACATACCATAGGGACTCACAGCTGGGACTTCTTTAGCAGATGAAATCTACAAATGAAGCCTTCATTCTTTTCTCCAAAATTTTTTCGTACTACTTCAATGGTATCTTTCTCCCAAAAAAATATTTTTCAGGGACATCTGATAGGAAACTATGGCTAAATGAAGAAATTCGCGTATCTATTCAGAATCTTAAAAATGTTTTTGGGCTAGAAAACCCTTTTCCTGAACTGCAAGAACACCTTCGTGATATGAAGAAAAAACATAACAACTTGATTAAAATTACTAAGAAAACTTTCTACCAAAACAAAATATCCGAATCAAATAACCCTGTTGGAATGACCTGCAGCGTTATTTCCGATTTTATCAAATGAAACCAAGTTACAGAATGATATCACTATCACTAAGGAATAATTTGAAATCGACAATCCACATGATAGTGTTTCATTATTTAATTACTTTTTTATAGAAGCTCCTTTTGACATTGTGAACAAAATTCAGGACAAAAATTATGAGATTGCCAAGGACCCATTTTTCAAATATCGAAAATACTTGACAGGCTAAACTCAAAAATAAAAAATCATTCGGATCTGATGATATCCCTTGTTTTCTAATTGAAGCTGTACTTGATGTGATTGTTGAACCGCTAACATACATCGTCAACCTTTCTTTTAAAGAAGTTGTTTTTCCTAACGATTTTAAATTGGATAAAATCCCTCTCTCTCATTCTTATTTTTCAATCTCAGATAAATTTTGAGTCTAAAACAGATGCTCTATATTACTCCCAGGTAGAGGCACGATATTGCGTTACGGAATCTGTTTCTGGGGAAGTTCGACAGCATCAGGCGATGTGTTTCTGTCACAAAAACTCATTATCCGAAAAATAGCTGGAAAATCAAATAACTACTCGAGAATTATCCAGCCTTTATATATTTGAGTTGGTTCTATACATTTACACAAATCAAAACAAATTTCTTACCAATATGAAATTTCATGGCGTAACACGTGAAAAAAAGATGATTTCCTTGTTTCATGTGCAAGGTTGAAACTTACAAGTAATTCACCAGATTACATATGGGTCTTAAAATTTACAATGCACCCCAAATTGCAAGGAAAAATAGTACCAATGAAAAATTTTTCAAGACTACAATAAAAAAAAAGTTATTTGAAGATGCATTCTATTCAATACATGAGTTTTTTCTGTGACGGGAAAAAAGTTTGACATTTTATCTCTGTTGACAGGTAAATATCACGTTTTATGAAATTACTTTTTTCCGCGGAATCGATACATTTTCCATTGCGATATGCATAAAACAGGCGGCGATCCTTTGCTGCTGCTGGACGAAGGGCTATATACATTCGGTAAAATTTAATATATTCTTCAGTAACTGCAAATCTCCTGTTTACATCATTCTTTGTTTCACAATTAATAACGTTCCCGACTCTCCAATATCATATAATGTTACCTGGCTGTTTTCACAAATTCGACAAGCTCCTGCAATCCCAAATACCACAACAACCTTGGCCATTAAATAAACTTCATCGGGAGCATTATTTAAAAAATCACTAATTTGTGTACTCGTAAAAATCGCAGCTTTCTTGGGCGTGCAACCTTTCCCATTTGGTTTCAGAAATGTAATTAGTTTGGAATATTTTGAAATGTCTACATTATTAATGGATTGTAACATACTTTTAATCATTGAATAATTCGACCACACTGTTGATGGCTTTTGTTGTGCCAGTTCCGAAAAATAAGCCAATAACACCGTCTCCGAGAAAGAACTGCATGTCTTTTTCATCTTCCATTCCATAAATCTTGAATACGCGGTTTCGTTAATTTTCCACGATTTAGCTGGCAATAATTTTTGTAACACTACTTTCGATACATCTACTAACTCCGGTGGAGTCAGAGAAAACTCGGAATCAGACATTTTTTAACAATATGTTATTCAAAATAACTACTGAACAACCAGTAAGTTCGCAATTTTAAATCAAATCACAGAATTAAATTGACAGATATTTGATTACTTTAAAGGTTTCCTTAGCAAAGCAGGTCTAATTGTCGCTATAAGTACAACAGCCTACCAGTTTAAAAATTCAAATTTCACATCGATAATTTTCTGACTTTAATATATTGTAATATGTTTTTCCAATTTTAAATCGTCTTTTTTTCCGTCACAGAAAAAAATAGTGTATTATACACGGGAAAAATATTAGATTTTAACTCTTGGACAACACAACCTCGAGCTAAAATATAATACTTTTTTCCCTTGTATAATAAATAACTATTTTTAATAGGGTATCTTGATGAGTCGTTTGTTTAAGTTATGTTTGAATGTGTCTCTTTTAGATATCATTGGTTTGGTTCCTTTCAAGACTATCAAGATCTCTATTTCCGAAACAAAAAAAATAGGGTAATTTTGCGTTTAATTTTTATTTTTGTTTACATCTTCGCACATACTAATTTTTCATGACATGGCACCTTATTCATAGAATATGTTGATATCTACAAAGAAGTATTTCTAGATTTCTGTCTGTGAATGCGAATTTTAAGAATTATTCGCAAAAATTTCAAAAACAACCGTAGATGACGTAGTTTCCAGACATATCAGCAGGCTTTTGTTTTCGAATTACGTAAATAGATTCACAGAGTTTGCCGGTTGAAACAATTTCCAATACTCTGTGAAATTTCTACTTCACAAAAAATTTTGCGAAATATACAACTTTTCATTATAGATCAATCATTTTTCTGAAATAAAAAAATTACATTATCTCCTGGACAGCATTTTTGAAATTATCCTACTAGAAAAATTGAATTTATTTCACTTCCACTATTTTCATCATATGTTCGAGCATATCACATTCAATACTGAAGAAAAGCGAAAACCCAATATAGAGAGCTTTCCTTTCCGTTGACCACATTCTTGAAAACTACTTTTCATTCTTTACTCCACTTTGAATTATAAAAGATGATCTTATAATGTTTTTTTTCTATTGGGGTACAAATCCTAAAACTGGTCAGATATAATCTTTTAAACAACATATAATATATTGACATATTTTCCCTAGAAACCGGTAAAGCGATTAAAACATTGTAAAATTCAAGATCTAAGATCACATTTACGTGCCACTATGCACTACAAAGTCGAACATTGAATACGTGCGCTCGTGTACGTACCCACCATTATGTGTGAAAACTGTACTATGATGCGGGATATAACGCAAAATTGTGCAATACCTTTCAAGTTCAACGATTTGTGTAAATACAAAACGTACTCTGTCTATTTCGGTGTCTGTAATCTGCAATATTAGCATTGACATTATTAGAGGTCGAAGGGCCCAATCGGCAAACTATGAGGAGGATCTTTTCTTTTTAACACGCTTTTATTAGCTTCACCTGTATGTATGTATGTAACGGAAATTAATTTTTACCCACTTCCAGACGTCCCAATTATTTTGCGCACGTAATAAGAACCGATGACAAAACAAAAATTTCATAGCTATGACCTGGTATTCTTACCAAGATCGCCAGAAAAAAATAGCTGATTTTTACATTACAAATATTTGGTGAGTGAGCTGGTTTGGTCTCAGCGCTTTCACCAAAAGTTAGTACAAACTTCAATCCCATGTGGATGAATCAATCGAAGAGATTTTCTCCAGTAGTCTTTTTACTTGACCGTAAGTAAGTAATGTAATAGTGCGAAAAAAAATCGAAAAATCGACGGAATTATCCGTTATGAGGTCTTCCAAGACGATTGGGACCATTTCCAGAGTGAAGTCTGTCTGTCTGTATGTGTGTGTGTCTCTCTGTAATCTTCCACGATAACTGTTTGACCAATCGAGCTGAAATTCCTGCCCCAAATGCGATCATGTATCAAAGTATCACTATTAAAAAATTACAGAAACTATATCGCACGGAACTTGACTTACAATATGTCGTTTGAAAGCCCTTAAAAAACTATATCCAGAATAGTCAAAATTATTTCTCCAACTGACATCTGTCAAAAATAAAAAATTGTCGAAATTCAAAACATTGCCATTCAATTATTCAAAATCTATCCGATGGATTAGAACTAAATTTGGCAGGGATCAACACAACAAAAAAATCAAATTGAGTATGCAGTTGGAGCTTTCCACCGATTCCCAGTCTGGTGCTAAGAATGTTTAATTTTTCTCCGGGGCGTTACCATCCGAGAAGGCCGCTCACCCGGGCTTTGGCTATGACGACCCGTATTTGGTGAAGGACCGCTCAATTGACTGGAGTCAAATATCTCCCTTGGTCAACTGACCGGTAAATTGACTGTTGATTGACATATCAAATTGACTTCGTACAGCCCTGAAAATATGTTATCAATGTTTTATTTCAAAATAACCCCATTCTCCCGAGGCCCATGCCGAGCACGTTCTAGGGTGCCCCGCAGGTGTTTTTTTTTAATTATCTCAAAGCCTCCCGAACTTATTTGTTAATTTTGAGAGTAGTAAAAAAACTTTATGAAGTATTTTTTTTCTCTATTACCGTTTTTAAATTACATAGAAAATATGCTATATTTTTTAATGTGGTAATTTGAAAACAAACTTTAACTGATATTTGAAATTCAGAGATTATTATAATGCGTAGGTATTTAATAGGAATATAGTGTTCAAACTGCAATTAATCAATTAATTTTGAAGTATCATTGAATTATTCATATATATATATATATATATATATATATATATATATATATATATAATATATATATATATATATATATATACATATATATATATATATATATTTTCTTCAATTTCTTGAAATAAAGGTCTGATTCAGTCAATTTGTATAATTCCTTTTAACAATGTTTCGACATAGTATTTGTCATATTCAGGTTAAAAACAAAATTATTTTATTTAAGTTTACGACCTTCAACAGACATTTAAATAAAATAATTTTGTTTTTGACCTGAAGATGACAAATACTATGTCAAAACATCTTCCTCCAAGAAATTGAAGGAAAAAATTATATATATGTATATATATATATATATATATATATATATATATATATATTTGAAATAGTTTTCTTGAATCCTTCCTGTATATTTTTTTTCCCGTAGTTTCTTGGGTTACTGAATTCCACAATTATTGATACGTTTATTTGTTAAAAGACGTTTCGTCCCGGGCCTGGGACTTCTTCAGTTTTATTTATTTCATAATTCTCTGAGTGATGTGTAGCGGTCAATTTATATTAAATGAATTTTCCTTTTTTGGAATTTTTCCACATAATGGAGTCCTATCAACATGTTTCTTGTTCCTTATAGCTTCTGCAGCATTACCAAATGCTCGTCCATACAATGCATGCATATCTGCATATTCGTTGAATGTAAACTGTTCGGCCATATCAAAACACTTCAAACTGTCCTATCAGAATATTGACAATACAATGACAACGCACCACTCAATAAAAGAAAATCGCATTTCAGTTGTCATTTTTTATCCACACTAATTTTATTTCTTTCTACAAGGTGTTTTTGTCAACATCTGTGGAAGAAATGGAACATAAATTTATTCACCGGATATTTTTCACCTATTCATGTACAGCAAACGAATGAACTACTCATTCGTTTGCTTTTTATTAGTTATGTCTTCCGATGTGCGTTTTTTCAGCTAAATTTATCTTCGGGTTAAAGATTTTCTCCCATGAAATTATACTTATCAGTGAAACTCCTCAACATTTAAGCTGTGAATACGAATTTGCAACATCCAAATGTTGAGTTTCATGAGAGTCAGATAACACAACACAAAACGTGCTTATTCCACGCGTACATACAAAATATGGACTGAATTCGATATTTCATAGGAGTAGCTTGTTAGTTCAAAAAGACCACGAATCTCTTTTGAAAAAATATCTACATTGTGAATGAAACTTTCAACTAGGTACTGTACTTTTTGTTTACGACTTTATTTCAGCATATTCTGTATTATTCCTGTTATAAATGTTGTTGAATTAACGTTAGCATTAGTATTTCTACTATGAAAATTTTTCATTTCAAGTAATGGTGGACGATCGGGTTTGATGTCGTCGAGTAAAACTGCATTTTTATTAAGAATCGTTGCTCCGATCGACTTTCCACACGAGTACTTTTATTAGAAAATTAAAAAAATTATCTATCATTTCAAAGTTTTGGGGTTTGGATCATCAGGGGTAGTCCGTTCCTGACTTTGTAGCAAAACAACTGACTCCTGCATGAAAGCTCATCGAAAGAATTCATTTGTTCAGCCAATCACCAAAATCTAGATGATTTTGAATATTCACTTTGAAAGTTATCAAAGAAAAATATTTTTCATTTTGTAACTTTGAGGGCCCGTAACTTGGTAACGAAGGCTTTTAGGAACAAAAGTTATATGAAGTACTGGTGATATTTTGACCCCATCTATACATTCCCGAGAGGAAAAGAGGAAGTCCAGGAACACCCTGTATATATATATAAATTTCTTCCGTTTTGTTTACCAATCCCCTCGATATTCTTTCCATTCATATATATATATATATATATATATATATATATATATATATATATATATAACTTTTAATATTCAGCAAAGTTTAGTTACTACAGGGATCTTAGGTTTTGAGTGATTTTCCTGAACTCTGATCTCCGTCATCTTCTTCAAAGAGCTTTCTATCATTTCAATTTTTCAGCAGACTCCTTAACCAATTTGTACAAATCTAGTCTACTTAATCCCTTTTCCATCTTCAGAAGTTGAAAAACGAAAAACCTGTAATGTGCCAGTAAAAATGTAGTGATGAAAGTTAATCAAATATCACGTCCACTCACAAAGAAACCGGTTCTTTAACTAAGGCTAGAAGCTCCTGGATGTTAATGTTCCTGGAAATGATGTGATTCATGCACCAGTTAGTCAGTGATGATAAAATGCACGTTTTACAATTGTTGAGCAATTTTTAACTTTTACACTTTTGACCAAGTGTTTGCCTGAAATACTCCTCTGTTCGGAGTATGTCTTCAAATTTGTGAATTATTGAATAACTTGAGAAATTTGATTTGTATTTTATTTTCGAGAAATTTTTACGCATCCAAATGGGGGGGGGGGGACTCCAAGTCAATACGAAAACAATATCTATGTTGTTCACTTCATTTCCAGAGTGTATGCATTTCCGAAGTTTATACTTCCATCATTAGCACGAATACCATTGTTTGGGTAAGCAAAACAACATATTTATTAAAATAAAGTACTATCATTTGTCTGTCATTATTAACTGTCATTCTAACGATTATTGCTAAATATAAAATTGTTGTATGGCATGGGCTCCATTTATAATTATTCTTATAAATATCGCTATTCTTATTTCTATTACTATTGTTGATTAAATCGACCTTTATATATTTTCAAGTCATTTAATTCAAAATTTTCATTTTGTTCAAGGAGCTTGTAAATCCTCTTTTATTAAAATATCCACGACGAAGAGCACTGTTCAAATGAGGATAATCCGTTGGAAACGGCTTCGTAATTAATTTATCAAATTGTACAGAGTACTATACTCACGCACTGATAATATGACATCACATATACCGTCTGACATATTTTTTTTGTTGAACATCTAAAATTGAACGATTTCCTGGAAAGGCAATAAAATATGTATTCTATTGTTATGAAAACGAGTATAGTACGCCACTGCATATTGTTATGTCTAGCCAAGCCAAGAATGTAGCATGGCTGACCGGCTGACGTCACGGTTGAGTGTTTCCAGGAATCTCGAGGTAATTCGGGAAACGGTATCCGACTTCCCTAGTATTTTCTACCACGGGAATGATGAATATATATGCCGCGTACGGCAGTACATTTATTCAAGTTCGACAGTTAAATGCGCGCTATTCTAACAGTGAACTTCGATTGATTTATTTATTCGTCAGAGTACATTATTGTGAAGTGTAAATAAACGGACAATAATTGGTTTAGTATTTAAATAGCCAGGAACCCCAGATTCGTAATAATATGAAGAGCCCCTTCATCATACCCCACCATGTAGTTAATAATAGAAAATTTCTCATCGACAGCTCCCAATCCCTGATTCATTATGATTTCTGGTACGACAATTTTAGATCGCCCGCGCGCCAGTGGTGCTTGAAAATGATTATTAGTATTAGAAATTATTGTACAAATTGAGTATTTTCAATATATTGAAACTAACACGCTCCTCACTGAAATGTTTGGAAATATGTTCGAATATAGGTACAGCGTGGTTCATCTCAAAATGCAGAATATTAGCCAGTAGGCTGTCCCACCGAAAGATATGAAAAATTAAATAAAATGACCAAAATAAATATCTTTCTTTTTAGAAATGCGTTAGTTCATCGACTCGGCTAAACCACTTTCCCTTCATCAGAGTAGGCACTGACAGCAAAGCTGCTGATATTACAGGTGACATTACAATATTGAACAAAAAATCCTCGATATTTTAAAAAAATCCATGGATTAATCTAAAACAATGCAAAAAAATAAAATACTAATATGATAAATTACCAAGTTTGCTCTATATATATATCCAATATATGTCGATAGAAAGTGAGCCAAATATTTATTTATTTCGTAAAACTATTGCCAAGATAAAATTGAATTCACCATCAATTTTAAAATTCATAAATTAACACCATCGTTTTTTTTTCATTAATTTCTGTCAATATGGCTTCCTGTAGATGTATTATTTATACATGAGAATAAACGGAAACTTGTGGAAAATATATGCAGCTGTTCGTTGCTGTTGAATCCAGAAGTGTAACCTTTGCCACAGATCTTAGAGACTCATTATAAATGCTAATCCGATACTGTTAAAGTGGCCTATTGTTCGAGTTGCGAACTTCGATAGAAATAGGGCTGAGGATTCCAGGTACGGATTTGAAAATACGTAAATTATATCATTTATTACATTTTAATGGCGAATTGAAATTTGTCCACGTATTTCATAGTATGACTAATTTGATTGATTTTAATCTTATATTAGGTGTGGATTATGTTATAAATAATTTTTTTAAATAATCAGGACAAGCTGTTAATTAAACATATCATATTGTCTGAAAATTTCCGTGAATCGAGTACGTCCCTGTTAGTGGTCAGTCGAGCGCTTAGCCTTATCAGTAATGAATAATAATGAATCTCTAAGAAGTATTGCAGTACTATACCAATTATTATCCCTAATTTGTTTATTTTTTCGGCAAGCGCTCATTTGCCTATCCCCGTACCTTCAATATT
>JAFIRS010004419.1:0-87670 GCA_018342105.1 Gonioctena quinquepunctata
TTTTTTTTATGGTACCAAATGATGTCAGTTTGAGATCATTTTGTAACTTTTCCACAAGAGAGATTGACATGAACCAATGGACTTTTCCATTTAGGAAAAAAAAAAATCCATAACTTATATAGGTCCATTGTATTTCATTTGAAACGTCCAATTGATTTAGAATGCCATCATATATTTTTTATTTGGAAAAGATATTGCGGTTGAAAGAGTACCCGTGACGTCACGTTCATCGAAAACTACCCCCTCCATAATCCAGGTTCAGAAACATTACTGTTCTTGTCAAAAATATAGCTCACTGCTTGATATACACCATTAATATATAATTGAACTCTGTTTATTGATAGACTCATGAAAAAAAAAAACTCATTTCAACACCGGGTTTCTTTATTTAAAACATTCAAAGTTTCTGAACGGGCCTCCCTTTTGATGAAGACCGATCATTGGCAACACCGCAAATGTTACAGACAGTTCCCAGTTCCCATGAAAATAATATTGAGATTTGAGGTTAACCATCAATGTTTATTTTTATCAACTCATTAATTTCTTAATATCATAAACGATTTGGTGTGTTTATAATGAAACAAGGCTCCCTAAAAGCAGGTTCGGAAAATTTGCCAAGGGTGGATTATGAGATGATTTACTCTTTTTATTTAACAAACATGACTTTTTTGAGTGCTGAAATGAAAAATGTGAAAACGGTGAGCAATTTGTGTTAGGTATATAGCAAAAATAAATATCGAGATCATTTTCAAAAGTAAATCAACACATGTTATCTTCTTACAGATCTACCAGTGACTCCAGTGGTGATAATGCTGTTGGCTACATAGTTGAAACGCCAAAAAAACGTCTGCAATGTGAAAGCAAAGCTCACACCGGAACATAAAATCCACAATTTTTTTAATAATTGTTTGATGCAGGTAGACGAAGAAGCTATGTCCTAGAATGTCCGTGTTTAGACTGTTCGGCCTCTGAAGATATGTGTATATTAAAAACTGGTATTTGAGCTTTTCTTTTTGGAATTCACCCCCTAAAGGGGTCAAATGAGGGGTACATTTTTTATGGGGTTTCGGTTAGTTTTTGAGTTACGGTCATGAACATTGGTGTTTTGGCTCTCTATTACAAATGAAGAATTCGTGTGTAACCTAACTTGAAAATTACTCTTGCTGTAAAATCAATTATGGCACCCAAACGAGATAATGGGAAACGGGAAGCCACAGGCATTATATATAAATATATATATATATATATATATATATATGTATGAAAGGTACCTTATCACTTCCAAAGTCGATATACAGGTTACTATGTCACCTCATATATACCGTTGTCACTTCCGATTCTGGAAGTCACAACGTTTTGCCTTGTTTTGGTCAGATTTAGAATCTAGAGGGCATTACGGGCATCATATCAAAAGTTGTTCTGGAAGTCATTTTGACCCCCAGTACTCAAAAACCATAGTTTTGGTTCGCGAGTATATATTTGGCGCTGCGATCGGGGATCCACCCGCATTTGTAGATTCGGGCACCACGTAGTCACTTCCGTCATCTACAAGGTACGTTGTTGCTTCTAGGTCATAATCGTTTGTGCCTTTGTGTGTGTGTGTGTGTGTTAAGGATTCATATTGAAAATGAATAGGGGTGAATTAATGGTGGCAATGGTCAAAACCAAAGGTAAGTGCAGTTACAAATTATAAAAGGACCAATTTCATTCTGTGAGCATTCGCTTAGTTATCGAGTTAAATGTATTGATTTATGCGCGGGAAATCTGTCATATCAGATTTATACCTATAAATGTCCATTTTTCAACAAATGTTAACAGTTAACAAATTCGAGACGTTTTATCGAGGATCATTTTATAAGAGGGCCTCCAATGGTGACTCTTCAACATGTTCACACGATTAGAATATCTTGTAAACAGAAGTAAACAAAAGCTAAGCGACGTTGATCAACAGATGAGCGACTTATACCCAGCTTCTATTTACCTACCAACCAAGTTGGCATGAGTATATTCGATTGAGTTCTAGAGTTCCTGATTGCAAATTTAAATCATGAGAATGAGAGTTGAGGGCGCCAACTTCACAATTTTTTTTTTATTTGTTCTTGTTTCTTTTTTGCTGTAATTGATCGGAATTTATTTGGTATTAATTGAACATTTTCAGGGAAGAATCCGTTACGTATCGAATGCGAGGGGTAAATTCATTTTGGAATCTGGTGAGCACTATACTAAAAATAATGGGAAATCACTTAGAATAATTGGAAATTACTGTGTAAAATAATGGAAACCGTCACTGTATTCAAATTGAAAACTCGGCAAGCTTTTGAATCTGTTATTCACAAAATAACCTACTTCAAACAAATCTAAAGAAATTATTTTCTACTTTTTAGTGCATTTGGATGAAAGTTTTCGATTCTATTGCTCACAGAATAATCTACGTGACCCGTCTAAATTAGTTTTATCTTTTTTGGTGCATTTGAATGGAAGCTTGTTATTAGAATGTTTTTTATTTACATATGTGTTTCTCTTCCTGAAAATGAAATCATGAAAGTGGCAAGAGTGCAAAAATGTTACATCTAAAATTTTCATAAACATTCTCAACGAATGAGGAGTGCTGATATTGAAGATGAAAACGCCTCAACTTCGGTATTCATTTAATTTTTTTTTCATCAGTTGAAAGAGAAAACCAACATGGTTTTGCTGAAAGAGTCCCAGAAAAAAAATATGTGGTTTTAGATTATGACCCTGTTGAAGAGAGAGATCTAACAAAAATCTGAATCATATGGAAAGTAATAACACCAGTTATGTGAACGTGAGTAAAATGTTAAGCGAAGAAAAAAACTTAGGTTGGCAATTTATGTAAAACTTTTTATTTTTTGTTTTGGAAAAAGAAGTCGAATTTTATAAAAATATGAAACAATCAAACCTCAGAATGTATCAGTCATATACGAGGTTTGTCAAAAAATTTGAATTTGATTCTATAGCAAAATACCTTTATTTGTGGACAATATCAAAAAATTTAATGATGAAAATGTGTTCAGAATTGATAAACACTTTCAAATATCCAACCATAACTAAATATGTTTGATTTTTGTATCTTTCTAGGATTCTCCCTAGAATAACAATTGAAGTTTACACATCGAAACATACTGTTCCTCAGCATTTCTAAAGAAATTTCCATTAGACTAGCTGAGCCCACAGCGTCGACAACGAATATTTGCTGACCAATAACTGCGAGAGCCGTATGAATTAGATAAATCGGAGGCTTCCTGAAAACACTGTTATTCTCTTCCGCCATATTTATGTATTATATATTTCAACTTTTCATAATTATAATTTTCGATATTGTTTCCTACCAAATTCATTATGTTTCACAAACCTCATATACGACTGGTAAATTCCAAGATTTGATTGTTATGTGTTGGGTTTCAGAACATTAAAAAACATTAAAAAAATTACCTTCAATAATTTTTTTTATTGTTTATAATAGTTTTTTTTATTTCGTTTGTTTAAATAATTAATTCAGAAATTTTTTTCTCTTCAAAAATCATAATTGGCATTTCTCTATAGGTTAACAATTTTTTTTTTCATCAATAATTTCATTGTTTCTTAAGTTAACAATTTGTTCTAAACAATTTGTGACCCTCGGTTTATTTTTTTCCTGGAAGTGAAAAAAATTACAAAAACAGCCATATATAACAAAGTACGAAATTATTCTAAAAAATAAGCATGGTAATTTGCATTTATGATTTGAAATTCATAGTGAATCTTTTTAGGAAAAACAAGACGGCCTGAAAAAAATTATTCAATGCCGCTATTGCGAAGAAGACATAACTACAAATCCTCAAGTCTTGGGGAGCAATTGCAAGCAGATGGTAGTTATTTTATTTCAAACAAAATGTAGGCGCATGTAGATGATTTTCTTTGGTGTAGTTTGTTTTCTCTGTTCTGAGTATTTTGCATACATCACTGAATCTGATGATCATAAAAGTTCTCATAATCCTAAAATCAGGTTAGTTGACATTTACATATTTGAAATATTCCAGATTCAAATGACGATGATAATGTGTTCCCTCTTGGAAAAAGAAGTTTAAAAAACAAAGGTATGATTATTTCAAACAGTAACAAATACATATTTTTTCCAGAAACAGATTTGGTGTGTTCTATTTTGAAAATATCTACATTAAAATTTGCAGGTTCACCAGATTCGCATGAAGAAGTTCTTGGCTAAAAGAAAATAATCAAGAAGAAAGGTTTGGGTTTATATTTTTTAGGTTGTTACAAACATTATATACATTTTCAGGTTCGACAGATAAAGAAGTTGTTTTGCTCAAAGATAAGTTTGGATCTTGCATCGAGAACAAAAGTTACCCGTCAGCTCAGAATTTGAAGGAATTCATTAAAAAGTCTGCAATTAGCAGAGTAATTGAAGCAAAATTGCAACAGTTGTTCGAAAAATCTGATATGTAGCATTAGTTTTCCGATACACTCCATTACTTTACAATTATAACCATAAACCTATAAGTGTTTTTCAGTTCTATTTGACCTTTATTAAAAGTTTATATTGAAAAAAGTTATTATTTGAATTTCACACAAAATTCCCAATCTTTATGAAGATTATTTTATTTTCCAAATTCAGAAAAACATACAGGGTGGAAAAACAACAACCCATGGTCGCTAATCACCTTTACGTATTAATATTCTGTTTTTTCAATTCTGATAATTATTTCCGATTACATAGGGTTATTCATTGAAATTAAACGAACCAATGTTTTAATTTTCGAAATAGTATTTGGTTCATTTTATTATCGTATAATTTTCCGGAAATGACAGAAACTGTTCTCTGAAATATACTAACATAGGTGTATATCACTCTTATAACTTCCTCATTCCTAGAAGGATTTCGATTAAATTTAGTGTATATAAAATATGAATTCAGATTTTTTGACTTGAAAATTCCATGGGACACCCTGTATATGCTTACACACTCGCTTTCTTCTTGTCGAAATATATGAGACATGATATTTTATTTTTCGACCTAAAAGAGGCTGTGATTTGGTCAGGATTACCCGAAACTGAAAAATAATTTAATTCACTAAAGAATAAAATGATGGGTACAACACCTTCCTTTTTTCAACAAATCCGAATTCATGTCTCACCGAATTTCAGGGATTCAAAATTCAAATGAGAAAGATATATGACTGAAATTTTATTTTCATTGAAATTGTGGTCATGGTTGCAAAACACATGGAAATTTTGAGAATGATAACAATTGGGCCATTCATTAGTATTGTGGATATTGAATGTTTCTATCATTAACTGTTCTCAGAAAGTCCAATGGAGAAAAGAAGTGATAGTAGGATCTGACCCAAACATACAAACATGAAGAGAATGAAATAACTAATAAAAAAACTTTTTAAAGACAAGCTTTTATTTAAGTCGTGTACTAAAACGTATTAGATAAGTTTAAGTCATCGCTGACAATGATTTAAATATTTTTTATTGAATTATTTGGTTTCAAAAAGCTTGTCGCACGAAGTGTTCATAAAAGTAGGTATCAATTGATTCGATTGGGCAGTGATTGGTTAGTAAGTACTATTTTGTATTATTATATTAATTTTATTACATTTCGCGCGACTAGCTTTTTGAAACCAAATAATTCAACAAAAAATAATCATAGTACACGGCTTAAATGAAAGCTTGTCTTCAAAAAATTTGACCATAACTACAAAATTCGTCCTCCATTATGGGACCACAATCTTAAATTTACGAATTCCGACAAAAAATTTATAATATCTGATCCCGAAAACCCCCGCACACCAATTTTGAATTGAATTGGCCCATAATCACAAAACTCGTCCTCCATCTTGAATTTATGAATTTTCACAAACATTTTATAATCTCCGACCCCGAAAACCCCCACGTACCAATTTTGAATCGAATCGGATTACAATCACAAAACTCGTCCGCCATCTTAAATTTATGAATTTTGACATTAAATTCATAATTTCCGACCCCAAAAACCCCCACATACCAATTTTGAATCGAATCGGGCCACAATCACAAAAGTCGTCCGCCATCTTGAATTTATGAATTTTGACCAGAAATTCATAATTTCCGACCCCAAAAACCCCCCACATACCAAATTTGAATCGAATCGGACTATAATTACAAATTTCGTACGCTCCACCGCCATTTTGTTTTTTCTCTAACAAAAATTCCACAATGCATTGTCACCGGAATCATAAACACATTCCAAATTTCGGTCAACTAGAAGTCTGTCAAAATTCACTTGGAAGATTTGACCCTAACTAACGAACTAACAAGTAAAACTAAATGAAAGCTTGTAAAAAAAATCCGGTACATGAGCAAATTGAAAACTAGATAATGGTAAATGAACTCCATAAGTCTAAGGAATTTCACCAAAGTTTTCTCGCACATTAACAATCTCTATATCCTTTTATTGAAAACAACGTTGAATAGAAATGGATGGAAGTGATAACGACACAACAGTATATTTATTAAGCGAATCTATACAGTTATATGGAAGTGAGTTCGTATTTTGTATATATATAAAATTATTTTTGAAAAAAAATTATATCTCTTCCCCTCTCTTCAGAATCGTATTCCTAGAGACCCCCTCAACATATATATCCAAAATTCAATAATATATATCTTTGAGAAGACTGGAAGTCAGGTCGCCCTTTCAACATAACGGAAGTCACAACTTAACAGGCATCTATATATATATATATATATATATATATATATATATATATATATATATATATATATATATATATATATATATATATATATATATTAATATTTGATTTTGTTTTCATGTTTCAGCACATGCACAGAATACAGAATATATCAAAGAACTGTGTAATCCCTGAGATCGCAAGCTCCTTTGATTGGCCCAGTGGAGCATTTGACAATGAAGGTGAGGATTATTTTATTTAGTTATTTCAAGTTTGTCAAAATTACTCCTAATATATTGGTTAAATGATACTTCATATCAAAATTTAACATGGGATACTTCACAACCTCTGGTTATTTCATAAGGAATATACAGTGAAAATGCTTTTTTTTTCTAATTTATATTTGAAACCACTTTGATTTTTCATTAAAAAAGTTATTGTTTATCCTTTGAAAAAAATATCAAGCTTTTTTTTCATCAGTAGAAAAAATGAAGTCTGCTCCACAGTAAAAAGCATTTATTTCTAGGGAAGAAATTAGCAATTCGTTTCGGGAAAGTATTTTGCCATCTTTAGGCTCTCTAAAATATACATAAAAAAGATACAAGAGTGACCATTGTAAAAGTTGATAGAAGAATTACCACAGAAATAAACATAACATCACTGATTTACACAAACATTGAAGTAAAAATGTCAACTGATTAATATAACATAGGTTATCGACTGAATTAATGAGTTGACATTTTAAATTCAATGTTTGTGTAAGTCGGTGATGTTATGTTTATTTTTGTGCTAAGTCTTCTACCAATTGCCTGAAGATGGCAAAATACTTTGCCGAAATGCATTGCTATTTTCTTTCCTAGAAATAAATGCTTCTTACTGTGGAGCAGACTTGATTTTTCCTACTAATTAATTAGAACTCCACCTGACATGGACTACTTTCATAATCTTTTTTTGTTTCATGTTCATCTAGCATCTGTACAGTTTACACAGAATGGATCAAGCAATGGATGAGTTCTTCAAAATGAAGTGGGGATTTAAGCTTCTGTTGAACTTACCTTCATCCATCGGGGTATTCGCCGAATTATTTTTTCTGTGATTGTTTAGATATAATCAATCATAAATGCATTATACTTTGTCTGTTTGTATTATAATATAAATAAATCCATATTCGGTACCTGTTAGTGTTTCCTTCATGTGATGAGTCAAATATTTATTAAGTTTGAACTACTGAAAATATAATTAATAATTTAGAATGAATAGACTTGAAATATGTTCATACAAATTTCGTAAATTTTTTGCAAAATTATTTACTTATTTCACACCAATTTTTTGTTGAGGGATACTAATTCAAAGGTAAAGACGTTAACTCATCTATTTTTTATAAATACAGGCTTACATTTTCTATGGTAAAAATTTTCCCTATGGTTACAAAGCTATAGAAAAAAAAACTGAAGATATTGGCATTTATGAAGAGAATGTGACAACAAACCTTAGAAAACTCTGACATAATACTGCACATTCTAGTTATTCAAAGTATTTTTGAATTTCAATCAATCAAAATAGAAGAAATGAATCTTATCGACAAAGTTGTTAAAGAATTCGTCCACCGTATGCTCCTGAAATAAAATTTTATTGTATTGTGCCATTTGGAGTAGCAGATATTAAAATTTTTACAGTATTGCATTTTTTCTATTCTGACCAAGTCATGGACAGACGAACAGGATCAGAGGGTTTTTCAATTTACAGACAATTAATAATTGAATTAATTTTTTTATAGCGAGCTCTGAAAGGGATCGGCAAATTTCTTTCAATTTCAGATATGTCAGGCCAATATATAAGCTCTTGTAAACAATTTGCCATCATAGGCACAGCTTTTGTGAAAATCTTGTGAACACTTGATTAACTCCAATCAATCTCATCAGCCAATCGAGAGTATACATCCCCAACCCGTTTCTTTTTTAAACTTATCAGAACATCCATATATTTAATTTCTTCAATTTTGGAAATGTATTTCACAATGTGGTAAACATTTTCAGGGAGCCCCAGATAAAATTACTCTTCTTTTCTATAAGTGCAATAGATAAGCGCTGGCGCTGCTGTCCTTCGATATTTTCACAATCAGGATCGGATGAAGACTGACTAGGAATATACTCAGAATTTTTTTTGGTGGTGTTATTTTGTTGAATCGGATAATGTACTAGCTTGGCTACTGCTAGGAGAAGAACTATTCGAAACTCTTGAGTAAATATTTCCCATGGATGTAATGTCACTCAACACAGTTTTACTAGCTGAAGGAGTGATGTTTTCATTTGGTTTGGGTTTCTTCATCGTTGGTAGGTCATGAACTTATGATGAAACATTGTCAGACCAATGTCGTTTCAGGTTTCAGGTTTCAGGTTGATATGTGGACAGACATCTTTCTTGAACATAAATTTGGATCCCGTTATTCTAGCATATTCCCAATTCATAGTATCTTCTTTCAGCTGGAACCAAAGAACAATATGTTTATAGGACTGGATATAAAATACAGTACTGATCGATGATTTTGCAAACTTGCATTGAGTGAAATTAAAGATCGTTCCTTGATGTACTCACCTGGAAATGTTCTGCTCAAACGCATATATTTCCGCTTTTTACAAAAGTTTGATTCACTTTCACTGGTGTTCAGACAACCGGGCACATTGCACTTTTTAGACATTTTCATAGTTATTAAAATAAGAAAATAATTTCTGAAATTTTTCAATACCAAACATTCATGGAGAGCTTGTTCATTTGCAGCAGTTCTCTGCATATCTCGTGTCTCGTATCAGATATGTGCAAGAAAAAGAGCTGAAGAGAGACAAACGATTGATAATATTCTATTCCGTGGAGCAAATGAACGAACCTATCAAAGTATCAAATAACAAATGTCATTACGTCACAATTCCATGATTCGCAACTCATACAACGATGCCAAATCAACTTTTAGAGAACGTGACGTCACGAAACCACTTTTTCCCGGATTATAGAAAAACTACCCATCAGAAAAAAAATCCCAAGTGATATTAGCACATATACTTTCTAATTACAGTGTTTTCTCATGGTGCATAAAAAGGTCCATTGTCCATAGTTACATTTCGTCCATTACCAGATATATGACTGCACATTCTGGTAACTACATCGTCTGAGGCATTGGATACTTTGTATGGCCCCTCAGGTTGAGTACCAACGTATACTTCAAGCTTACTCGTGTAAAACTTTTTGGCGTCGCACGAAGCAAATAATTTGATTCCATACTTTGTTGGTTTCTTCGGTATATACTGGCGAAAGCCGCATCTTCCACGAAAACCTGGGAGCATTTCATCAATTGTCACAAACTCGGAAAGGTGATATCCTTCTTCACAATGTGATACGAAGAGATCGAATAATTTACGAATCGGTGCCAATTTATCCAACTCTCTTCTCGGAGCTCTAGTGTCAATATTGTCGAATCTTATATTCCTCAATAAAAATCTAAATCTTTGTTGAGACATTATCGAATGAAAAATCTCTATCCCATATCCACCTCTCCGCCACAAATCTTCTATGTTCAATTTATTACTTTTGGTGAGCCCAGCCATATAAATTAAGCCTAACAAGGCACATATTTCAAAAGCATCCGTTTTGCGAGCATCCCTTTCCCTTGTATAGTTATCTTTAGATTTTTCTATAAATAGGTTTGTACAAGTAACAATTTCAGATATCATTTCTTCAGTGATGAAATACTTCCATATTTCTATAGGTTGTTTCAAATGTCTTGTTTTCAATGTCGAGCCCGGCAAACGCTTTATTATATTCTCTTGGCGAGTTCTAATTGGTTTCCTTGGAGGTTTATGTTTTTTCCAACAAGTTTTATCCTTGGCTATAAAAAAAGATCTAAATTGCTATTTATAAATTAAAAATACCATAACTCACCTATGAATGATCGAGCGGACGTCTGGTATTGATCATTAGTTCCATCAGCATCAGCAATGTCTTGCTCAGAGTCAGTATTATCCAACCTGGTTCTCAAAATGCAAACAATCAATCCAGAATTCGAACCACCTTTGGACTACAAGCCTCCTGTGATCTGAGTTAGTGACAAGGTGATGATTCCTCAGGAAGAACATCCAGAAATCAACTTTGTTGGTCTTCTCATAGGTCCTAGAGAAAATACATTGAAGACCATGGAAAAGGAGACCGGAGCAAAAATTATAATCCGATAAAAAGGGTCTGTAAAAGAAGGAAAAGTTGGCCGAAAAGATGGTCAGCCATTACCTGGCGAAGATGAGCCGTTACATGCCTACATCACTGCAACCAACCCAGAATGTGTGAAGAAAGCTGCAGAAAGGATAAAAGAAGTTATAAGACAAGGAGTTGAAGTACCTGAAAATCAAAATGATCTGAGGCGCATGCAATCAAGAGAGTTGGCACAACTGAATGGAACTTTGAGGGAGAATGATGGAATGAGGTGCAATAATTGTGGGGCAACCGATCATAAATCTTGGCTGTGTCCTGACAAACCTAATGTTACTAACAGTATAGTCTGTTCGAGTTGTGGTGCAGCCGGGCACATAGCTCGTGATTGTCGATCTAAACGTCCTGGTCAAGGCGGTCCACCGTTACCTGGTGACAAGGCGAAAATTGATGAGGAATATATGTCGCTGATGGCAGAGTTGGGTGAAGGACCGCCTCCTGGAGTTGTAACTGCTCTACAAACCAACAATAATATATAACACCACATTATGATCTATGATTTCCTCATGATCGGATTCATCTGAATCATGTTCATCAAAAGGTTCTTCTTCTACATAAGTATTTTCATTTGTTTGAAAATCTCCAATAAAACCTCGTCTAATAAACGTTGTAAGCGTTCCTGTTCTTTTTCATAGGACGTCATGACTGAAAACACTGAATAATGAAAAACGTGACGTTAAAATATTTATTTACTTACCGCACCACAAGAAAAAACTATAACACGAGTAGTCGCGCCGGTCTCCCACACCGGTTTATTTTATAACAGAGTAGAAAAACAACCCACACTAGTCAAAGTTGTACTGTCGTAGGTACCGCCAGTCGTTACAGCTACTGATAAGGACAGCCTGCAATCCCCACCCAAACAAGTTTCGTCGAAGAAGGGGAAAACCCGGTCTCATGACACGTACGCGACCACTGGAAGGTTAATGAAGTTTGAGATAATATGGTGTAGTCACCTTTATTTGAGATTGGAGCAAAGATTATATAGGTGCCTATTTCTTTGATTGAATGAGTATAAACTCCAATCTGGTAGCATAGTATAAGAATGGAAATAGTGCTAGAAGTTAAGGAAAAACACGCCGAACCATATCCATCCACTTCAACTGAAATAAATTGTTATTACCTTAGCGGGTGGTGTGAATTTCGTCACTTGAACTTTCTAAACACTTTTCACTATATAATCACTGAGAATAGTATAACAATTCGCATGCACCTAGTTTCTTTCCGAAAGAAATCAAGAAATCACACCGGAACTACACATAACCTTTACACAACTCAACATGTTTTGATTTTTGAGCCGGTGTGGTGTGTAAGGCGTTCGCGAATTTCCAGCCGTTAGCAACAGCACGTATGAAGCTTTGTTGCCATATGCACCTTCTTTCTGCTATTTCAGGGCGTTGCCAAATCTCAAAATTCACGCAATTTTAACTATTTGTCACCTTGGTTTTCTTTGTGGTATATGATTTGGTGAGTTTTCAGTATGCATTTAAAGCATAGTTGTGTTATATTTAAACCTATCACAAAAATTCACCTTCTAGGCTTATATATTTCTTACCCAATGGAATTGAAATATATTTCTGAAGACCGACTCTATGTTTGTAAAATATATCAATATCTATATATAATGAAATATAATTACGATATATATCCATGAATTGGACAATTAATATAAAAAAAAAATATATAAATATAAATATATATATATTTATAGATATATTTTTAAAAAAATCTATAATGAAATGTAATTACGATGAATATCCATAAATGGACCAATATATGGATAAAAACACCAGTTTTGAAGATATTGGTCCTATATAGATAATATAATTCTACCCAATGTAAGATGAAAGGTTTAAGCCAATCAAATGCCAATATTGGCTACAAGTTCCCAATATTGGGCCTGTAAAAGATATACTACAAATCACGTATAATTATCTATAGGTAGGTATAATGATATTGGATTGAATTATTAAGAAAAATCGCTTGAATATAATCGAGAATTGTTTATTTATATATAATATATGATAATATATATATATATATATATATATATATATATATATATATATAATTATATTATATAATAATATATGATATACCTAATTAATGTAAAATGTCAAACTTTATGATTTATAAAAAGTTCAGTATCTCTATAAAATATATTTATAAATAAAATTACTCACGAAGATCAGTTTCACTGTCGTCATCCAAATTGATAATAAACTTTTCCTAGGGAGTTTTTTTCATATCCATATATGGCTTTTCCACCTTTTTAATATGGGAAACACACTTGTCCCAGCTGCTATCAGGAATGTTTGCAGTTTCTGTTTGAATAAGAGCTACCACAGTTGAACTTAAGGTTGGAGAAGTATTATTTCTTCGAACTGCAGACTTAAGCTGATACCATATATGTTCAATTGGGTTAAACATACAGTGACGAGGAGGAAGTCTGAGCACAGTATGTCCCATGCTTTCAGCCAATGAATCACAAAATATTTCTTCTTTATCGAATAACTGCGTTAAACTTCTAGTAACTGTTTTTGTGTACTTTTCCTCATAGTACATATAATTTTTTAACATATATTCTTGTATAGTCACTTTGGTGTCATTATGACGATAATACTGTTGGGTGGAATATTTGATATGAGTTTATTTTGGAACCAGTCTTCAAATAATTCAGCTGAAGTATCATCATGATAATCGACTGAAGAGTCCCTAATATTATTTGCCTATAAAGACAACGCATTTGGTATAAAACCATTTTCGGTTCCTGCGTGAATTATCCTAATGCGTTTTCCTTTATTGGACGGCGCATTAGTTTGACACAAGTCAGATGAGTCTACCTAATTTTTGTTTGGAATATCGTGTGTATCGAACCAAGTTTCATCCAAATACACTACTGTTCTACCATATTCTCTAAATTCGTTTATTGCCATTAAATATTCAAATCTCCATTTCTCAAAACGCACAGATTCCATTATGATTTTTCTGCTACTAGTGAGTTTTTTAAATTTGAATCTATTTTGTGAAAGATACCAGTTCCATTCTTTTTAAGCCGTCGCATTAAAATGTCTAATGTGGGCACAATTTGCTCTTTATGCAAGGCATATATTGTTTTTCGAATTATATCTACATCACAGTCATCTAGTTTCCTCGAACCTCCAGAGTCTTTTCGTTTCTTTCTTTTTAAAAATGGGTTATTACTATTTCAAACACTGCGGAATACCGTGTTTTTGTTAGAGAAGCACTTTTTTGCACAGCTTGATCCTTGGACATTCCACGTTCCAGAAGGGAAGTATAAACATTTAATATAATTTGTTTTTCATGAGGGTGTAACATTTGTCGACTAGTGGTACTACGACCACCAGTTGAAGTACTAGCTTCAGGATGAGCCCATGGAGGCCACATTTTTCACGACACTTAAATCGAATAGACACTTCGAAATAGACACAACTGACACGACGGAATATTAGGTAGGTAATGACTAAATGTTGTTTAACTTTCCCCCTTTTATTTCTGAAATTGGAAAGCGGTCAGTTCTCAAATCAGTATTGTTTTCCAAATCTGGTGAGTAATTCATTTTGTAACCGTAAATAGACCATTATCGCTATAAACTCGTTAAAAGCCCATTAGTACTGAAAGTCTGGTGGCGAGGTAAGTAAATTTTATTATTCACACACATTTAAACATATTCTTACCAAGGTTCGAAATCAACCTCACGAGATTTTTTACTTTCAAATAAATTTAAATACAAAACTGTCAACAAAAGCGAAAAATAATGGAGAGCCCACTATTATTGAAATGCCAAACTGTTTCAATCCGGACCTGGAAATCTTTGAAGGGACACACACTTTGATTGCTTATCCATATTTCGAACAAAAGGTAATCGGGTCGTTGATTAATTGCAAATTCACCACTGTCGATGTTATAAAATTCATATTGGGGGTTATTTCATCATAAAAAAAATACGTTAGGTGTGAAACACTCCTTGAATACGATGTATTGTCTCACTACAATGCTGTATTTCTGGCAGTGAGCGCGGGTGCCTTTCTCAACTGGTAAAGAGAGATTATCTACTATCCCTTTCTGAGATGTCGTAACAGCCTAGTTCGGAGTTACCCTGCGTTCGTTATTGTCCCACTCTCCCTTACTTGAGTTTCAGTCTCTATATTAATTAACTCCGGAAAATAAAATTCAACTTTGGATTCGATAAATATCAAAATGTGATAACGCGTTCATCAGAAAGTAGTACATACAAATTAATGATGTTCTGACCTAACATATAAATATAGTTTGTTCCTCAGTTCAGTTTCCAGATTCAATTTGAGAAAAGGAAAGACTTGCTGATAAGTTATGTGTGTCGAATAGTTTCTTATTAACACGAACGAAATAATCTCTCCTAAGGTGAAACGAAAATCATCAAAACCCTGCAGTACACACGTGGAATGAAAGTACAGGTTGGGCCCAACAGGTGCGAATATCGTGAATTTTCTATAACATGTTTGGGGTTTATCAAAATTTACATTTCGAAACTGAAAATCATTTATACTCAACATGCCTTTATCGAAAAAAATAACTTATAAATGTTCTCTCAGTAGTTCCATGCCTAAGTGTCTCGGGAATGATCTTCTACTTTCAATTGGAACTCTTTGGGAATGAAAAATGATGGCAGCATCAATTCCAATATAAACTCTTTGTCTCCTAAAGGTACTTTTAAGTACCGCAAAATTACCATACCTCTAAATATCACACTGAGAAACATACGGATTAGATGATCCCTTCATAGAAAGGATTGATTGTTTGTTAGTTATTTATCATCAGAATTCGTGTACAATTTTTCTGATATATATCTGTAAACGGTACTCTCAGGTACCGGTGGTAGTTAGCGAACCCGAATACTTGACTAATAAATGAATACATACACAGAAGAAATTTAACATTTATTCATTATATTTCAAAAAACAGTTTTTTTCTCATCAACAAAAAGAAAAACGCCACAGGATGAGCAGGTTGAATGAGGTTTTGACTGTATCGCTTGGGCGCTACACATTTCACACCTCCCCCTTCGTTCGACGAATTCAGGCCAATGGTTTCCTCTGTTGCCCAGACGAATTTCGTCTGAAACACTGTAATTATAGCGCCTCTTCTTGGGTGTGGGTCCAGTTTTAGTAGATTTCCGCTTCCCAAATTTAGGAGATTTGCTACATAACCCTTTCACTACCTCCCTTTTAAAGGCTAAAACTGTCATTTTCGGTTCGTCTCCAATTTTTTTATAGACAACGTAAGCATTTACAAGCGTTATTTCAATGCATCCCCAAAATATACGGTGCCACCATTTCTTAGAACGTCTGTCAATACTGTAACGAAGTTACTAGGGTTCTATTTATTTACAATAGTTTTTCATTCATTTCAACAGTCTCCCAAGCTCCGTCTGTAAATAAAGAAATAAAAGCCCTATCTCCGTTAATAATAATCGGAAAAATATCGTTCTTGTCCGACATAAATTCGCGAAGCATGAATTACACATTTCTCAATAAGCAGCCCTCCCGAATCGATTACGTGAAACCCATCGGAACACATAGCGAAACAAAGCAATCGTACGTCACCCGCCCCACTCTGGAGCTAGCGCTTGAGTCGAACGCAAAACTCGAGAATCAAAGTCTCCACGGAGATCGAATTCATTCACGTACGAGCCAACAGTCCGATCGTCACGCAGAGAAATTGCCCAGCCGTCGCCACCGAGAACATGACACTTTGTCCGACCAGCCGTTGACGTCACGAAGGAGGGGAGGCCGACATTGTGGAAATTGGATCCAAGGCGAGAGAAAGCAGTCAGTCGTTCCAAGGCAGCGAAGCCAGCCAGCACGCCAGGGAGAGGAGCAGAGCCAGGAGTTACGTTCTTGAGTCCGGCCCAGCCACCCAGTTCCTGAGTCCGGCCCTGCCGCCTAGACTTCCTGGCGACTAGAGATATTGCCGACCAAGCTCCTACCGAGACTTATCTTTCTGCAGAATAAGCTCACACCGAAGCTTATCTTGTAAACCGAATATTGACGAAAGAACTATAATAGTTTTATTCTTTGTTTATGTTATAAATTATCTGGGACATGTATTTCGAGCATTCCATTTTTGTCACTTGTAACCTGCATTTTCAATTTTCATCAAAAGCATCGAGTAAAGTGAATCTTTAATTGTGCAAAAAGGTGAACGTTGAAAAAGAGTTATTCAACACAAAATTGGTTTTAAACAACGAGTAGTGCTTTCCGAACCAAGGGCTGCGGAGGCACTATCGTAACTCAGGCCCGAGAGACCATGAGAACACCCGAAGTTGGACTTGGTAATTATGCGCAGGAAGGTACAAGGTATTGATAAATGTTGATGTCGCTCGCGATCGGTCCGCGCATTGATTTAATCCAACTAGTAGAGGGGGAAAAGTTTGCCGAAGTGTATTTCAGAACACAAGCACTTAGCAGTACCGTTCGAGAAGCCAGAGTGACCACCACGCGAGTAAAAGTAGTTAGTAGCCGTGATCGGGAGTTCCAAAATCGGTGAGAATATCAATTCTATGAGTAAGCAGTAGTGACAGGTTTCGTAAGTGGGTACCTTTGGCTAGATAAGCCCGAGTAAGGACAGCCGCGATAAGAGTTTGTATTTAGTCGAGGCAGAAAAAACTGTCAGTTGGGTTGCAAGGCACTAGTGAGGGCCTCGCCACACTAACAGTCGTGTAGGTTAGAAGCCGGAAAGCCGCGATAAGAATTTGAACTTAGCCGAAAGAAAGAGGGAAAAACTGTCAGTTGGGTTGCAAGGCACTAGTGAGGGCCTTGCCACACTGACAGTCGTGTAGGTTAGAAGCCGGAAAGCCGCGATAATAATTTGAACTCAGCCGAAGGAGGGAAAAACTGTCAGTTGGGTTGCAAGGCACTAGTGAGGGCCTCGCCACACTAACAGTCGTGTAGGTTAGCAATTAGAAAGCCGCAAGACGAGTTTGTAAGTTAGCCGAGGGAGGAACAAACTGTCAGTGGGGTTACAAGGCACTATCAGGGCCTCGTCCCAGTAACAGTCGCGTAGAATAGACATTCGGGAGACCGTCGATAAGGGATTCACCGTATTCAGGAAATGTCAGGAAACACTAAAGGCCCTCACACACGCACGACGCCAAACTGCTTACTCCTCTCATATGTATGGCCGTTCGTAAACTCACCAGTAGAGACTCGCTTTGCTTTAATGTTGATATGCCGTGTTTGCACGCCGTCGTTTTGAGCTTTCATACTACAGTTTGAATCTTTTCCCGCATGAGCTTTGAATAACTTACTATAACCACCTTATTACGCTTGACACCCCTTTCCACTTCTATAGTATAGCTTGCCTTGCTATTTATAGTCCTGAAGGCTATCGACAGTCACATTGTAAATAGTAGTTGATAATAAATTGTTATGACCTTTGTTTTTATTTAATACTTGATTCAGAGCTTTAAGTTTAACAGCTGATTGTGCAGTCAGCACCCAGGTACGAAACCCAGCTAAGGGCAATTGAAGCCTGCCCTTCTGGCACCGTGTTGTCCATACTATACTGACCCCTGGAGTCTTTATTTTCTTCACTGAGACTGCCCGGAGCAAAAGTGGCCTTTTCCACTATAAAGCTAAAGGTGGCGCCCGAGGAAATTTTAGAGTTTGATGGGAAAGCGCCAAGGAAAGGAAAAAGGGGGAAAAGACAATACTATAACATTGACGTAACTGTTCATGGTATCCACACCCCTCATGAACTTGTTGTAATCCTCAACAACCTCTGGACCATTAACATATGTAATGGTGCCATCTTTCAATTTTCTTTAGATTTTTACCTTGTTCATTATCATGAAAATTAGAAGCTAATGTAACTATTCTATTATCTTTCCATTTGTAGGAAGTTATGCCAGTGTTGGAAGTTCTGTGATCAAACTCACCTCTCTTCAAGCTCTCTCATCAGTTGCCATACCGTTGGTTAATCCCTTTCGATTTCTCCTTATTGTGCCACATGCTAGGGTCCCTTCAGGATTTAATCGTTCAAGTATATCAATACTGTTGAAATAATTATCAAAATAGATTATCTTATTCTTGTGCCAGTCTTGTTTAGTCATTTGTAAGACAACTCTCGCTCCCAAGGTGTATTTTGAAAATTCATGATTGATTTCTTCTTCTTTTCCCTGGTAAATTTCAATTTACAAATCCAGACATGTTAGATAAGATCCAAAATTTGTAGCCTCTTTTTATGGGCGTCTTAGGCTTATACTGTTTTATAGAAGACCGAACCTTGAACTTCATGATGGATTCATCCACACACATCATTTGTTCTCCCACGTAGTTCATGAATGTTGAATTCAGGGAATTGATTAATGGTCTTACTTCATACAGCTCATCTGTATTATTGTTGGGAATAATGTTATTATCATTGAGGTGCAAATTTGAAAGTATAGCCTGAAACCTTTTTCTGGACCTAGTTTTAGCTACAAGTTCTACTTTCAAATCCTCTGCAGTTGACCAATAACTTTCAACATTTGGCAAAATATGATATCCCAAAAATAAATTATTCCTATGAATGATAATATGTCTTCCTCAGTTACAATAACTCTTTTATTTCTTTGTGTAGCATACAAATTTGTTTGAAATGTTATATTTTGAACAACTTCACAAATACGTCCGAAGGTGAAGTACATTCAGCAAAATATACTTCCTCTCACGAATACCTCTGGAATTTAGGCGTAGGAGCGCGGTCCTTCTTTTTTTTCCATTTGCGCTCAGGTTCTTGTACTCTCTCTTCCTCATTCTTAGGTTCTTATTCCTGTTCTGCCTCAATATTTGCTTGTTCTGGTTCTTCTTTCTTGTTCTGATCGTTCAATTTCTTGAAGCGAATCTCTCGATGGTTGAAAATATTCCTCATCAGATTGTTCGATATCCGTCTCTGTACTATTATCCAAAGGTGGTACCGAATAATCCAAGTCGTCATTCTCCAGTAATTCTAACAATTCCTCGTCAGTAAGTGGACGCCTGAAGTTCCTGCGTGACGACATTCTGTAAAAAAGAGTAACATATGAAAACACCGCTTTACCACCAACGGTACTTAAAAGTACCGACAAAATAATGACGTATATTCCTCCGGAAATAAACTAAATTATGTAAACTTTATATTTTTTATTAGAAATAAGACCCTTACCTGCAATGTTCACACGATAGATAATCAAATGATCAACTACACTCGGATAATATTACAAACAAAATTGATGTTCAAACCTAACCTGTCACCTTCCATGAAATTATTTTTGTTCTAACATCAGGTAGGCAGTGTCGTCAAACTTTAAATCCAATGTAATGTGTCGATATAAATGTACTTTAAACGTACCGTTGAGCGTTCTCAGCCATATTATGTCACACTTTAAATTGATAGGCGAATGGAAATGTAAGACTCAAAAGTACCGTTGGGCGGTAAACAGGGTCGTTACAAAATTGATGCCCGGTGGATAAGGGGTAAAGTAATCCATAGAAAATAACGATTGTATATCTCTTAGGGCCGTTTGCACCGGTTACCGAAAGATACGTAGAGCTAAAAGCTTGGCTTAAAATCACTATTTCTTATGCACGGTTGTCAAACTGATTCTTAAGGTGAGATTTTTATGGCTCAAAGTTCTCCTTATATTATCCTAACCTCAATCTGAATATTTTCTTGCGTTTTTTTCTGGTTTTCTCGAAGGATATTGTATTTTGTTTGTGTCGATCGGTTTCTATTAAAAAATAATATGAATAATTTTGTTCACGACGATGAGATTTGGACGATCTAAATTTGATCATTTATGGAATTCCTAGACGGATTTATCATCGAAATGAATATTTCAACAGCTGGGATGATTGAACATTCGTTTCGCGATTTAGGGTGACAAAACCTACCTCTCTATATATTTTGAACCTAATTGAGGCAGAAATCGATAACCCCTATGACTCGTAAGTATTTATTAACAAAAATTGTTGAAAATTACAATAAGATTTATCTTTGTCCCTTTTTCAGTAACAACAGTGTGGCTCCCATGAACCAACTATTGATTTTTTTACGTCTGTGTGCAACAGGAACACACTTATCTTGTTTTGCTGACTCTGGAGGCACACATATTTTCAACAGTATCTAGAATTGTGGAAAGGGTTGGAAGAGCTTTGGCGAGGAGAAGTAGAAGGTTTATTTGCATGCCTGAAAGATTTCAAGATATTACGCGTGGCCAATATGATTTTTATGAAATTGCACGATTTCCTCGTGTGATAGGTGCTGTTGATGGCACCCACATCAGAATCCAATCACCAGGTAAGCAATATATGTAAAACAAAATATTTTATGCTAACAAAATAATTATTAGGAGGAGAAGATGCTGAGTTTTTAGAAATAGAAAAGGGTTCTTCTCAAAGAATGTCCAAACAGTGAGTGGTGCCAATTCAAAAATCTTGTACCTAGTAGCGAGGTGACCTGGTTCTTGCCATGATATCACTATTTCTACACCCCCGTGTAAAAATAGTGACTGTTAGTAAAACAGATTATATTATGAAATTTTTGTGTTACTTCTAAAACAAAGTTTTCTTGAACTCTGCTAGTTTAATAGTTAGAGGAAGCACAGCTATCTTGACTCATCGTGTAGACCAGGTTACAACGAAGTGAGGGTACACTCAATATCTTTGTTAATTTTGAATTAAAGTCCGAGGATGCTTGAAAAATATGCTCGGCAGTCAACCTGTTAAGCATACCTTCATCTCATCGTCGTCGTAAATATAATCAAATGAAAAAATTATTCGTTCAAAACTTTTATAACAATAATGCTTTTTACAGAAACATATATTTATATCTTTGATTTTAACTTTTTCAATTCAATTTCTTTCATCTCCAGTTCAATTAATTTTTTTTTTCAATTTCAAATAGTTCTTCCTGTCTTTCTCTTCTCCTTATTGACATTTCCTTTTCATTTTCATAATATTCCTGTTTCAATTTTGCCAATTTCAAATACTCCTCTGATAGTTGGCTTGAATTCAATTAATGGATATTTGGTCTCCTTCTTTTCGACCATTTATGCTCAAGTGGCTGAGATACGTTTCCTCAGCTGATTAGCAGAGAAATTACTTGTGTTAACCTAAAATAAATAACGTTTTAGTACTTAATGTGAACCATACATCATAAGAATTTCAAGTCCAAACTCTTTGTTTTTTCATTGCATATGAAAGCACTTATTATTTTCGATAAATAAACTATTGATATATATATCTATATATATCTATATATCTATATATATATATATATATATATATATATATATATATATATATATAAGAAGTTGTGAAGATTAGACGACTGTCTGAGTTAAAGAAGAATCCTTTTTAAATTCGGGTATGCAGTCAACAGGGGTATGGAAAAAAAGTGTACTCTTCATTCTATTCAAGCTTTCGAGTCATTTATTGTCTCTTCATCAGGAACTCTACAATGAATTAAATTGAACATTATAAGATTTGAAAACCAAATAGGCATATGTGTACTTACAAAAGTGAGGTTAAAAATCCCTTTCACTTGCAGCAATTTATAAAATACCATGTCACAACAGACAACATTCTTGGTAAAGTCATATATAGTTAAAACTTTGATCAAAATTGATCAAGATTACTTAAACATAAGTGTATAAACATTTTAAAATTCCAAATGGGCTCTTATGGAGGTCATGTTGGATTCAAGAGGCAGTGGTGACAAATGAAAAATGGATGATTATTGAAGTATATGAAGTTGACAATTGACAAGTATGAAAACTAGATCGAAGATCTGTTGCCAACATACAATACGGTGAAAAATAATATCACCAAAGAAATACAGGGTACCAACTTATGTTAATTGAAACGATTTTGGTAAGTCCCATAAGGAGACTGCCAGAGAAAATATGAGTTTTTTAAACAATTAAAAAAATAAAAAATTTGACAAAGTGCAAAATTCAATACCCACCATTCCAGGGGACACCATTATGTTAATGTATTGAATTGTGGTCTGTCTCATAGGGAGAACGACTGAGTAAATATGAATAGATTATGCTGAGATTATCAATGTCAGTTCTCGAATTCATTGAATTAGGTTCTTTGAAAATTTGTGTCATTTCGAAAAAAGTTCTCTTTTTTACATTGGATTCATGTTCCAAGATATTCACATTATCATAATCTGGGTTATGGTTCAAAGCCATGGTGTGATGAGCTAATGAACAAGTTTTTTTAAAATTTCTAATATCGCTTTTATGAGAGGTAATTCTGTCCTTCAATTTCCTTTTGGTTTGGCCAATGTACTTCTTTTCACATTGAGAACAAGGGATATAATACAGCAAGTTCGAATTGTCTAATAGAGGATCTTTGTCTTTTAACTTTGAAAAAATCTTGTTCAATACTATTTGGTTTTTATACGCGATTTTGATGTTAGGAATCTTGGAAAATAATTTGTTGAATTTATAGTTTAAAGATTCTATATGTGGTAAGGTAAGATAGAACGTTGGTTCCAAAATGTTATTATTAGAATTAATTATATTATTATTATTATTGTTGTTATTTGGATGATCAATATCAATGGAAGACCTACTGAAAATCAGTTTATAAACAAGGTTTCGTGGGTATCCACTATTAATGAAAAGTTGCAAAAGTTTTTTTAAATTGATTGTTCTTAGTGAAGTGTGACTTGTTTTGATTACTCTATCTTTCATGCACAAGACCAGATTTATCTTTTGTCTGTGTCGATGATATGATTCGTAATGTAAGAATCTTCCTGAAGCACCAGGTTTGGTATAGCAGCTGGTGATTAGAGTATTGTCTGCCCTTCTGATTACTTTTGTATCTAAGAAGGGGACACTCTGTTCTATGTTTTCTTCTTCGATGGTAAATTGCAGTTTTTCATGATAAGAGTTGAAAACAAGTAACTATTCTTGTAATTTGTCCTGAGGGGCACTTAATATGATGTCATCTACATATTTCTTTAAAAATGGGATCTCAAATTGAATCTTGTTTAAACAATCATCAATGAGATCATTACATATTGAGCGATTATCGGGGAAACTGGGCTGCCCATTGGCATACCTAGACATTGTTTATAAATTTTATTTTCAAAACTAAAAACTGTTGTATCAAACAGGAAATCAATGAATTTTAAGAATAACACTTCGGAAACATTGCAATGTAAGGAAATATCATTCCAGTGTCTGGAGACACTATCTTTTGCCACTTCTACTGTAATGTTATTGAACAAAGATACTACATCAAGACTAATGATCTTAAAATCAAAAAAAAGTTGAAACTCATTTATGGAAGAGCAAAATTCGAAGGAGTCTTTGACAAAATAATTATTATTTGAATTGTATGACAGTGTGAGTATATTAGTAACAAATTGTGCTACTCCTCTATTGGGACTGTTAATGCCTGAAATGATGGGTCTGAGTTGAAGTGTTGGTTTATGAATTTTTGGTAATCCATAGAACTTGTTAATCGTTCCATTATAAACTCTAAAAGAAGGGGCTTCTTCTTTAGAAATCATATTCTTTTTTTCTAGCTCTGTGATCAGTTTGTTCGCTTTTCGTTGAATGGTACTAGAGGAGTTTCCATTTATTGATTGATAGTAAGTAGTATCATTGAGAATGTTAGATGACAGTGAAGAGTACTGTTCTTGCGTTAGGATTGTCGTCACGTTCATTTTATCTGATTGAATAATTTTTAACTGTGGATTATTTTTGAGAAAATGTTTGCATTTAATGTAAGTATTGTACAATGAATTGTTAACGGAATCATTGGTGTGCACAAAATTAGTAATTATATTCGTCGTTTGAGTCAAAAAAATATTTCTTTCATTCGTAGGAACAAATTGTGCAATCGAGTCTACATCTGCTAAAAATTTTGGAATATTGATATCTTTATTTTTCGGTTCCAAGCTGAACTTTGGTCCTAGAGCTAGAAAATTCGAGATTTCTGAAGGAATTATTGTATCTGTCAAATTTTTAACCAAGTAGTTGGTGTTATTATTTTACACTTGTGAGATTGTTTAAGTTTATTGAATTTGAGAATGTTCACTTTCTTAATTTGGAAAAACTGTCGGTTATTCGCAATATACTGCCGTTTATAAAAATCCATGGCAATATCATATGGAATAAGGTTATTGATGTTTGATTTTGTATTAACTAACATTCTTTCCAAATTACGAATGCCATCGTGAGTAATTTTTATCTCTAAATTTAAAAGATTATTCCTTAACCTGTTATTAAATTGTGATGTGTGATGGACTCCTTCCAGCCGCCGGTCAGATCTACTATATTCTTGATACCATGGAGTGATGTGTTGTGGGGATTTTTGTTCGAGATCATAAGGGAACATTTTTATCTTTATTCGGCAAGTTTCATAGGGTATTCGCCCATCGTTTTGTTTATTATTGTGGGTAACCTATCGTAATCGGATGTCTTGATAAACCCCCCCAAAAAATAAAAATTGTGAAGATTAGACGACCCGGGTTAAAAAAATCCCTTTTAAAGGGATGAGTCAAAGGGGGATGGAAAAAATGTACCTTTTTTTATTCAAAAAACCCCAAAATCATTTTTCTTATCAGGGGGAATTTTTAAAAAGAATTAAATTAACATTAAAAAGATTTAAAAAAAAGGGATAGGTTTCAAAAGTGAGGTTAAGAATTCCTTGCAGACATTTTTTAAAAAAACAACGAAAATTTGAAAGGGCACCTATAGTTAAAAAAAAAATTTATCAAAGTTTTCTTTTTGGGGCTTTTTTTAAAATGGCCCTTTGTGACATGGTAAATTTTTTAAAAAAACCCGGGGAAAAAAGTCCAACCTTTTGGTTTTAAAAATTAAAATTTTTTTTAAACCCTTGGAAGTTCCCCGATTTAAAAGGGGAAAAAAAAACACTTTTTTTTCCCTTACGCAACCCCCCTTTAAAAGGGATTTCTTTAAACGAAAAAAACTTCCCCCTTTTGAAGGGTTTTTTTAAATTTTCCCCCTTTTTGGGTTTTTCCAAAAAAAACTTAAAACGAAAAAATAACCAAAACCCCCAAAAGGGGGTTTGCCATGCTGCAAAAACTAATTCATCCCCCCAAAACCCCCGGTTTTAAAAAAAAAGGCCCAGCACGTGGAAAAATTTCACATCCCTTTTAAAAACAGGAAGGGGAAAACTTTTTTAAATTTTTAATTTACCAAAGTGGACGGAAAAAATGTTAGTTAAAACAAAAACGGGATCTAACCCTTCCCCTTTTTTTGCCCCTGGTTTTTTCCCCAAAACGGGGATACGCCCCGGGCCAAAAAAAAAGTGGCATTCTCCAAAAAAAAAACTTAAAAATTTCCGGAAAAAAAAAAACCAACTTTGGTTAAAAAATTTTTGGCTTTAAAATTCCCCTTCCCAAACCTTTTCAGGGTTTGGAAAATTTTTTTTGGGAAAAAAAAAAAATATCCTTTTTCCCAAAAAGCGAAAGGCCCTTGCACAATTTTCCCCCAAAAGGGAAAAAAAAAATTTTTTTGACTCCAAAAAAAAAAATCTTGCCCCCAAATTCCCGGGGGCAACCCTTGTCAAATTTTAAAAAAACCAAACATTTTCTCCTAATCCCCCGGTTAAAAATTTAAAAAAAAAAAACGTGACAAAATTTTTTCCCCCCGGCAAAAATTCACTGTCATCAACCCTTTTAATGATACTTTCACCCTTTTTCTCAAAAATGGGGAAAAACCCTAACCATTCCAAAAAAAAAAAATTGGCCGAAAAAAAAAAATTTCTAAAGAAAAACCCCTTTTGAATTTTTAAGGGGAAAAATTTAAAAAAATTCATGGAAAATTCCAAAAAAATTTTTTAAAAAACCCTTCAATTTCCCCCGGGGAAAAAAAAAGGGGAAAAGGGGAAAAAAACCCCCCGTCATAAAATTCAAATAAAATTTTTTTTTCAAAATTTTCCCCCCAATTTTTTTTTTTTTTTCCAAAAAATTTCCAAAAAAATTTTAAAAACTTTTCTTGAAAAACCTTTTCCTAAAAAAGAAGGGAAAAAAGGTTTTAAAAAAAAATTTTTCCCCTGCTTTTTTTTAAAATTTTTTGGGAAAAATTTTGCGGTTAAAAGGGGGTTTTTTAAATGGCCAAAAAAATTTATTATTTTTCCAAAAAAGGTTTTTAAAAAAGGCCAATTTTAAAAGGGGACCCAAGAAAAAGGCCCAATGGCCGCAAAAACCGGGAAAAAACCCAAACGCCCCCAAAAAAAAACAAACAGGCCCCAATCACCCCAAAAAAAATTTTTAGGGGTTTTTTTTGAAAAAACGGCAAAAAAAACCTTTTGGGGGGGGAGCAAAAACCCCTTTTTTTCAAAAAACCCCAATTTTTTTTTTTTTAAAGGGGGCCAGCCAAAACGGCCCGCTTCCAAAAAACCAAAAAAAAACCCCTTTTAAAAAAAAAAAAACCCTTTTGAACCCCAAAAATTTTTCTTTTCCACCCAAAAACAACAAAATTCAACAAATTTTTTGAATTTTAAAACCCCAAAAAAAAAATTGAACAAATTTTTTTTAAAAAAAAACAAAATTTTTTCGGCCCGAAAAACCCTTTTTTAATTTGAAAAAAACAGGCCCAAAAAAAAGGGAAAAATTTTCCCCCGGGATTGGAAAAAAAAAAGCTTTCCACCCGGGTTTTAACCCGGTTTTTAATATCTTTGGAAAAACCCAATTAAAAAAAGGGGAAACCCCAAACCAAAATTTTTTTAAACCCAAAATTAAAGGGGAAATTTAAAATTTTACATTGAAATCCCGGGAAAACCCCCAAAATTTTTTTTATTTTCCCCTTTTTGGGGAACCCCCAAAATTTTTTACATTAAAAAATTGCCGCAGGGTACAAAAGCACTTTGTCAAATTTTTTTTTTTAAAATTTTTTAAAAAAAACCCCAAATTTTCCCCGCCAGGGGGTTTTAAAAAAAATTTTTTCCCTTTTAAACCCCGTTGGGGGGCCCCCCCCCCTTTTTTTTGGGGGTAACCGGGGGCCAAACCCCCGTTTTTTAAGGCTTTTAAACCCTTTCCCCAAAAACATCCATTTTCACCCACTCCCCTTTAAACCAAAAACCCCCGGGGCCCCCCTTTAAATTTTTAAAAAGTTTATTTAAATTTTTCATTTGGTCAAAATTTTTTTTCAAAGTTTTAAAAATTTTTGACCTTTTAAAAAAAATTGGGGTTTTTTACATGGCTTTTTTAAAAAGGGGGGCAAGTGAAAAGAAAACCCCCCTTTTTTAAAACAAACCCCTTTGGTTTTTTAAAAACTTTAAAAAATTTAATTTAACCCTTGTAATTTTTTAAAGGGAAAAAAACCAAAATTTGGGGCCTTTTTTTTTCCGTTACCCAAACCCAAAAAAAAAAATTCAACCCAGCGTCAGCAACTTTTATTAACTTTTTTATTAAATTTTAAAATTTAATTATATTATATATTATATATATATAGATATATGGGGTTTTATGGGGATATATATATCAATAGTTTATTTATCGAAAATAATAAGTGCTTTCTATATGCAATGAAAAAAACAAAGAGTTTGGACTTGAAATTCTTATGATGTATGGTTCACATTAAGTACTAAAACGTTATTTAAATTTAAAAAGATTATTCCTTAACCTGTTATTAAATTGTGATGTGTGATGGAGTGTCCTTCCTACAGCTGCTGCGGTCAGATCTACTATATTCTTGATACCATGGTGATGTGTTGTGGGATGATATTGTTGTTCTTGCAGATCATAAGGAACGTACACCTATTTCTTTTGTGCGGCAAGTTTGGCATAGATATTCGCCATCGTTTTAAGTTTATTCATTTGTTGGTGTAACCTATCGTAATCGGATGTCTTGATAAAAACCCATATCTATAAGAAGTTGTGAAGATTAGACGACTGTCTGAGTTAAAGAAGAATCCTTTTTAAATTCGGGTATGCAGTCAACAGGGGTATGGAAAAAAAGTGTACTCTTTTTTCTATTCAAGCTTTCGAGTCATTTATTGTTTCTTCATCAGGAACTCTACAATGAATTAAATTGAACATTATAAGATTTGAAAACCAAATAGGCATATGTGTACTTACAAAAGTGAGGTTAAGAATCTCTTTCACTTGCAGACATTTATAAAATGTCACAACAGACAACACTCTTGGTAAAGTCACATATAGTTAAAACTTTGATCAAAATTGATCAAGATTACTTAAACATAAGTGTATAAACATTTTAAAATTCCAAATGGGCTCTTATGGAGGTCATGTTGGATTCAAGAGGCAGTGGTGACAAATGAAAAATGGATGATTATTGAAGTATATGAAGTTGACAATTGACAAGTATGAAAAATAGATCGAAGATCTGTTGCCAACATACAATGCGGTGAAAAATAATATCACCAAACAAATACAGGGTACCAACATGTTAATTGGAAACGATTTTGGTAAGTCTCATAAGGAGACTGCCAGAGAAAATATGAGTTTTTTAAACAATTAAAAAAATAAAAAATTTGACAAAGTGCAAAATTCAATACCCACCATTCCAGGGGACACCATTATGTTGATGTATTGAATTGTGGTCTGTCTCATAGGGAGAACGACTGAGTAAATATGAATAGATTATGCTAAGATTATCAATGTCAGTTCTCGAATTCATTGAATTAGGTTCTTTGTAAATTTGTGTCATTTCGAGAAAAGTTCTCTTTTTTAGATTAGATTTATGTTCCAAGATATTCACATTATCATAATCTGGGTTATGGTTCGAAGCCATGGTGTGATGAGCTAATGAACAAGTTTTTCTAAAATTTCTAATATCGCTTTTATGAGAGGTAATTCTGTCTTTCAATTTCCTTTTGGTTTGGCCAATGTACTTCTTTTCACATTGAGAACAAGGGATACAATACACCAAGTTCGAATTGTCTGATAGAGGATCTTTGTATTTTAACTTTGAAAAAATCTTGTTCAATACTATTTGGTTTTTATACGCGATTTTGATGGTAGGAATCTTGGAAAATAATTTGTTGAATTTATATATAAAGATTCTATATGTGGTAAGGTAAGATAGAACGTTGGTTCCAAAATGTTATTATTAGAATTAATTATATTATTATTATTATTATTGTTGTTATTTGGATGATCAATATCAATGGAAGACCTACTGAAAATCAGTTTATAAACAAGGTTTCGTGGGCATCCACTATTAATGAAAAGTTGCAAAAGTTTTTTCAAATTGATTGTTCTTAGTGAAGTGTGACTTGTTTTGATTACTCTATCTTTCATGCACAAGACCAGATTTATCTTTTGTCTGTGTCGATGATATGATTCGTAATGTAAGAATCTTCCTGAAGCACCAGGTTTGGTATACCAGCTGGTGATTAGAGTATTGTCTGCCCTTCTGATTACTTTTGTATCTAAGAACGGGACACTCTGTTCTATGTTTTCTTCTTCGATGGTAAATTGCAGTTTTTCATGATAAGAGTTGAAAACAAGTAACCATTCTTGTAATTTGTCCTGAGGGGCACTTAATATGATGTCATCTACATATTTCTTTAAAAATGGGATCTCAAATTGAATCTTGTTTAAACAATCATCAATGAGATCATCCATTACATATTGAGCGATTATCGGGGAAACTGGGCTGCCCATTGGCATACCTAGACATTGTTTATAAATTTTATTTTCAAAACTAAAAACTGTTGTATCAAACAGGAAATCAATGAATTTCAAGAATAACACTTCGGAAACATTGCAATGTAAGGAAATATCATTCCAGTGTCTGGAGACACTATCTTTTGCCACTTCTACTGTAATGTTATTGAACAAAGATATCACATCAAGACTAATAATCTTAAAATCAAAAGGAAGTTGAAACTCATTTATAAAAGAGCAAAATTCGAAGGAGTCTTTGACAAAATAATTATTATTTGAATTGTATGACAGTGTGAGTATATTAGTAACAAATTGTGCTTTTGGAATATTGATATCTTTATTTTTCGGTTCCAAGCTGAACTTTGGTCCTAGAGCTAGAAAATTCGAGATTTCTGAAGGAATTATTGTATCTGTCAAATTTTTAATCCAAGTAGTTGGTGTTATTATTTTACACTTGTGAGATAGTTTAAGTTTATTGAATTTGAGAATGTTCACTTTCTTAATTTGGAAAAACTGTCGGTTATACGCAATAGACTGCCGTTTATAAAAATCCATGGCAATATCATATGGAATAAGGTTATTGATGTTTGATTTTGTATTAACTAACATTCTTTCCACTTTGTCAAATTTTTTATTTTTTTAATTGTTTAAAAAACTCATATTTTCTCTGGCAGTCTCCTTATGAGACTTACCAAAATCGTTTCAATCAACATAAGTTGGTACCCTGTATTTGTTTGGTGATATTATTTTTCACCGCATTGTATGTTGGCAACAGATCTTCGATCTATTTTTCATACTTGTCAATTGTCAACTTCATATACTTCAATAATCATCCATTTTTCATTTGTCACCACTGCCTCTTGAATCCAACATGACCTCCATAAGAGCCCATTTGGAATTTTGAAATGTTTATACACTTATGTTCAAGTAATCTTGATCAATTTTGATCAAAGTTTTAACTATATATGACTTTACCAAGAGTGTTGTCTGTTGTGACATGGTATTTTATAAATTGCTGCAAGTGAAAGAGATTTTTAACCTCACTTTTGTAAGTACACATATGCCTATTTGGTTTTCAAATCTTATAATGTTCAATTTAATTCATTGTAGAGTTCCTGATGAAGAGACAATAAATGACTCGAAAGCTTGAATAGAAAAAAGAGTACACTTTTTTTCCATACCCCTGTTGACTGCATACCCGAATTTGAAAAGGATTATATATATATATATATATATATATATATATATATATATATATATATATATATAAATAAACTCACTGAAATTGTATCATTCGTGTAGGAATGGTCACTGAAATGACTACTGGATGGTAGGTAGATAGTCTGAATCAAAAGTATTTGGAAGTCCATAAACAGTCTTAGGATTCATAATATCTAATACTCAATCCGTTGAAACATCTGTTATAATTGTTTTGGGTCCACCTCCCGTTTTCTTAATTTCCATCTCCTCCTGGGCAATTTCTTCTCTCTTATTTATCTTTATATTATCATAAAAAAATTTCAATGAATCCTTTATACTTTTGGAAGTACAGGGCAGTACGGCAACAATTTTCACTGAATATCAGAAAGAATGTTAATTTAACAAAAACAATTTGGTTCCTTCTGCACTGTTTATTCATGAAGAGTCCGGAAGGCAAAATAACAAGAATAAAAGATAAATACCACAATATGAGTTTATTTTAAAAGAACGAAAATCTTTCGAAATATATGAAAATTTTTAAAACACTGTTTTTCGATACAAAGAGTAAAGTTACATTTTTCACAGCTCCATTTGGATCTTCGGTGACATTCGACACATCTCAGTTGTTTGCTGAGTTTTTTTTTATAAAATGACCTCCCTTGTGTCTTCTAACGCTTGGTGAAGTTGCCGGTTTACATCTTGTACGAGTGGATTTTTGATAACAATTCAAATAATGTCGCACTATGGATCTTTGAAAATCAAGGAGACTAATTTGTAGCCACTTGATATAACACCTCCAAGAATTAACAACTGCTGTGTTTATCAAATTAGTAAACAGGACCCACCATAATTTTTTCCCTCTTATACTGTTTCAGTAACAGTTGAGTTGTTGGTCGTGTAGGTTTACACCGCCCATTGATTTGTTATAATTTTTATATATACCTGGTTGGGGAATATCAACTTTGGCCTTAGATGCGGTCGATCAACATTTGACCTGACAAGTGGGTTCTATTGAATCAAAATGTGTTCCAATGGTAACGACACTATTATCGGTCCATCGCACGAATAGAAGTCCACTTCTTTGATCGTATTATTGTTCGAAATAACCTTTTTCCTTTTTTTTCAATAATCTTACAAGAGAACATTTTTTGGTCCTGTTGTCTCTGGTGGTTCCCGTAGCTCTGAAACCCTTGTCTTTCAACAATGCCAGCAAATCGTAACTTTTGAAAAAGTTATCGAAAAACACCTTATGATCTGAAGGTACGGCTATATTTTTAACCATGTCGAGAACTACTTTCGATCCTAGTTGGTGGCAATTCTTTTTCATTTTTTGAGTGCTCCGCAATAAGTATTCGTGACATAGCCATAACCAGTAGAGCTGCACAATAACCAATTTTTGTAGCCCTGGTTGCCCTCTAATAAATTGTTTACTTTGATGGCGTCCAAAAATTTTTACCGTATATTTTCATGAAAAATTCCACATTGCATGAAGTTTTGTTTCAAACGGTTAACAAGGGGCCAAAGTTCTGCTATTTCATCGAGTCTATCCAACGCCGTGTTGTCTGCAAGAAGAATAAATCTTTTGATCTCTAAAAATCTATTTCTGAACATTGATTCTGCCACAAAGGGTACTTTCAGATCTTCGTCAAGGCTCCAATAAGACCTTTCACTCGGTAATTGGTGATATCCAGTTAGTAACAATATTCCAATGAATATTTTGATATCAACTTTGGAGACGAAGAAACCGTGGTTATTTTTTTGAGAGGAATGAATGTTAGTCTGTGCGACTATTTAATCAACGACCTCATCAGCAAACCATTTTTCAAACAAGTTATTTCGAGCTGGACATTGTCGTTCGGGGTATCATTCCGAGTACAGTTGTTGAGCAACAACTACTTTTTGCTGACATTCCCCATAAATTAACAGCGTATCTACTTTTTCGTTTCTATTATAAGCTGGTGACAATTACAGATTTATCGAAACGTCAAAATGTTATTTGTGTTCCATAGCCACCTTGATAAATTATTGTTATTGAACCGAGAAGATACTTTTTTCAAGTACATTATTGTTTTCATATTGGTTATACACAAAAATAGTTAATATGGATGGATACCCCATCGATGGTACTTTCAAATAATGTCAGAGTACCATAATGGTACCATTTAAAACAATGGAGTTTCGAGTAAAAAAACGTTCTGTTTCAATTTTTTGGCACGTAATTCGAACCACAATACTATTTTAATCGAAAATGCGGTAGTGTAGCAATATTTTGATTATTTGGGTGAGGTCCACCTAGCCTGCACTGCACCTCTTTGAAAATAATGGAGGGAAGCAAAAAGGAATCATCAGTCGCTACGCAAGCAAGGACACTTGTTGGCTTCCTTCCAGAGCTACCAGGGTCTTTCCTCGTTTCTCAATGGCCTTTATCATCGAGAGATCAGTTCCAAAACCGTTTTCATCAGCATTGAAAACAAATGCAATGTTTTCTTTGATAACCACCTCTTTTGATTTTTTATATAAATTAAAGATGACTTTTGGTTTCCTCTGATCCGTTCTTGATTTTTGAAGACCATGTTTTATTTCGATTCGTGAATCTGTCTAAGCCAGACCGGCCGTCCGTGAAAGTTTTTAAATGTCTTTGTTGAACAAATGTTGCAACTTGGTCTCTCAACTCTTAATACATAGATAACCCACTCGTGCTCGAGCCTTCAAACATTCTACTATTTGCTCTTCTACTTCGGCACTTACGGCAGTAGAACGTCGTGCTCCCATGTCCTGGTTTCAGCGACACTTCTGCCTTTCATTCTATGGAAGATAACTGCTTCAGGAATATTATATTCTCGTGAAGCCTGACGATAAGTTGAATTTTTGTTTTTCAAATCCCTGACGGCCCCAAAAAAATTTTCTAGTGACAATATCTCCGCAGTCTTCTCAATATATTTTCTGGGCATCTTTCTGTTTCCCTGTAATCAAATTAATACGATTTTGTTGTGGTAAGCTGTTGTTCACATTTACCCCAAATTGGCGTTTACATTTACCTCTCGGACAGATTTCAAAGGGGTAATTGTAAACACTAATTCGCTCTGTTTACAGGAATTTGGAGGTGAGTTCCATGAAATATTCTCATTCACATCAAATCATTTCCATGGTAAACAATTTTCAGTTGAAAACTCACCTCAAAGCACTTTCAACACGAACTACCTAGGGGAAGGTGGTGTATGTCGATCCTCCTAGGGAAAAAACTATTGTAAAATTGCGTATATGAGGCATTCCGTGAAATTTGAAAATTTTTTGGTTAACTACTCTAACGCCCTACAAGCAACTAAGTATAATATCTAATTAACTGTACCAATTTCTTTCATATTTACATTTCTGTTGAGCGCTAGTACAGGATCGTTTTGTACGCCCTTGTGTCCAAAATGATTCCGCGGGGATCATTTTACCACGTTTGATCAAATTCAGACAAAATTGAAGAATAAAACGTTTTTTAGAGATATTATTTATTAGAGTTTTCATATTTACTCTTCTCGGGCTTTGGTCCTTTCCCTGATTGTTTTATTTTCTCTATCACATTCTCTTTCCCCTGTTTTTTCCTTTCAAATTAACTTTTCCTTTTGTTTTTTTAGAACTTGTAGCTGAGTTTTTTTATTCATGCGTGCAATTTTTTTCAATCATTTTTCTGCTTTTCTATCTCTTTCTTTTTCTAAGAAATTCTTGTATGGTTTGCTCGTAAGTATACCTGTTGTAGTACCTCGTGCTTTATAAGTTTTTGTGCGTCTTCTTTTTATTTTTGGCAGGGTATGGATTTGACGTGGTGAATGATGTTGACGCCGTAGGTGACACATAGCGACGATTTTCATAAATATCTGTTAGTGAAATGCAAGGCTCTGATGAAGGAGACAAGAAATTATTTTGATATGGTTTTGGTATTGGAGTGTTACAGGAAGATCGTTCCTCAACTATTTCAGGTGATATGATAGCACAGGGAGGTGGCGTCACAGCTCCTCACAAGCCGATGGAGATGCTCTTGTTGATATAAGAGATGGTGTATTTTTGGTAGGTGTCGATAGAAACTGAATCGTATCAGGTGCTGCACTTTTTGTTCTGTCGTTCTCGCAGCAGCATACTCTACATCAGTAATGACGTCAGGGTTATAGAGAAATATTCCGCGTTTCTCAAATGCTTTTATAATCTTGATAGGCACAACAGCTTTCAAATTAGCTTCTCCAAATATTAGAAAAACGGAGACCACTCGACCCGGATTATTATTCATCCACTTCTCTAGCGCTTGATTATGGTACACGCTAAGTGGATACATCACGGCAACGTCGAGTGGTTGTAATTCGTTGGGGCAGACACAAAATTATTACGTGATTTTCTCTTGGTTTTAGTATGACGTCTGAATTTCTTGTGTGAGAAAGGTGTCTACTACAGATGGTTTTGCATGAGCTGAGAAATGATCAAACCACTATGTGAAGACCTCGATATTGATCCAGCCTGATGGTATGCAAGCATACACTGAGCCTGGTGGCGCTTCATCCATGATTCAATTTTCACCCGTAAGCGACGAAAAATTAACATGGGTGGTATGAAGTTCTCCCCAGCTGATCCGCAAATAACAGCTGTAGTTGATTCTCCTCTTTCAGCAGACATCAACCTGTTACTTGCCTTTGACCTTCATTGGCAAAAATCATGGTGTTTTTGGTCGGGACTGTGTTTAAAATAGTCTCATCTTCATTAAAAATGCAATGAGGAGGAAAACGCTTCTGTACATTTTTCAAAATACCATGAAACTTTTCAACAACTGCTTATTGAAGCTCGAACCGCTGACGTTCATTCCGGTGAGCGCAGAGTGATCTCAGGTTGCCTTTGTCAGAACCCCCTTAGCCAGCGCGTAGTAATAAACTAATGTTTTATATTGTATCTGTCAGCTACGTTGTAAGCAAATTTTCTCTTCTTCAATCGTTAGCCCGTACATAGTCTCCTCATTTTCTGCAATGTGTTGTACAAGTTCCAATTCCTGCTCTTCGTTAAATACATAACCTTGACACCCCCGACAGCATAAATATTTTTCCTATTCGCTCGTCTTTCGAATGCCATAAGTGGAACAACGTATTGTTCACTGGAAGTTTTGTAAGGCATGCCTCTTCCACGGCATTTAAAGCCATATTCATGGAACTTTCTCTCCAGTTCTGGCGCGTTGTTTTTCTAATATATCTTTGCGGTTGTTCCTAAAGGAAAAAAAAACTCGTTATTAAGCATATAAAGATATAAATATTGTAACCGTACGCACCCCGGTCATGTATGATTGGTACATTTTCTGGTCGACTTTCAATTTTTTTCAACCTTTGTTTTTTTTTACCTTCTTTTTTTTTGTTGTGATCGTCTAGACAGTCAGCGCCACTTCTCAGGTAGCAGGATCTGCAATCCATCTACTCTCAGAAGATAGCCTAGTATAGCATTTTTTTTTGTCGGCACACAGCCTTATATAGAGAGACCCTTGAAAGGAGATACCCTCAAATTTTCCCACGTTGTGTATATTTTTTTTGTGTTCTTTAGGATACCATGTTCTGTTCAGCTGAAGAGAAATGAAAGACAAACCTAAATAAATACATATATTAAAGCCAAGAGTTACAATCTCCACTTGTTTGAAAACAATTCAACGATTGAAGGCTTTACATTTTCCACAAGATAATATTGAAAGTTATAAGAGTTCAGCTTATAAAAAATCGTCTCTGGTTTCGAATCTAAGTTGATACAACTATGTAAAGTGTTTCTGAAGTGATGAAAATTGGATTATATAAAGGTGATAGGAATATATCTGTAGTTGTAACATTGTTTCATGCCTAAAATACCTTGCCGGTGTTTTTCACGGGTATATTCATAGATCGATTATCGCTAATTGAGAGAATGAAGACTATAGTACATTTCCAGCACGCAACCAAGGAGTTGCCAGACTCACAGGACCTAGTGACCGGTCCGAGATTGTTTTGTGTGCACCCATACTAGACAACTCATTACCATCCTCGGCCACTCTTTACAGTACGTTCTATTTTTTTTATAGAGTTCTTTGCGTGAAGCCGGGATGCATGCTTAGCAGAGAGTAACATACTCATTTCAACATTTCTCAATTAACCTATTGAGTAGTCGTGCTGAGCCGTAGTCAAATACTAACACCAATTCTAGACCAATATATATCTATAACTTGAGGATTCAATGTGGTACTGATAGGTTTCAACTAATATGACCTAGATATATTCCACAAATTGAGGATTCCAGATTCAAACCAGGAACAATGATCAAATTTCAATTTTCCTATCTTTACAATATTCTTTGAGGTCCAGGAGGACAGAGTGTTGTTTATTAAGGTATTAAAAATGCAAATTTGTGAGACTGTCTAAAAATTCATTAGTCTGATATCCTACCCAAAATTCCAATAGAATTTACTCCTAACAACGTGTGTGAATAGTCCACTAATATATTTACCTCGCCACACATCAAGGAGTCTGCAGGGACATCGTCCGCTGATGGACATGAATGTTTTGGAGTGCACCCCTACCCACAAACCCGTTACTTTCCTCGGTCACTCTTTAGTATTACTATTGTTGGCAAGCGTAAAACCAGGATTTATTTATGGCAAGAAGCAACAATGAGACAATGATAAACATATTCAGTTCCACTTCTTCGCAGTTGTGCTAAAAATTTCTCTATTTCACTCGATGTTATAAGTAAGACACAGACTAATCGTGGCCGAAAATGCTGACTCTATAACTTAACTGAGTTGACTGGTTAGTGATAATGAATGGAGAATATCAAATGAAGGAAATAAGTAGAAAATTCTGAATAATTGAAGATAGTTACTGGACTTCCCGAAGGTACTTGTGTTGTACTTGTAAATTCCATTTTAGATTCGTCCTCTTCTTCCCAGTACCAAGGAGTTACTTCATCCTCTGGAGATGGTTTCGGTTCAGGTGCTGGAATTCGACTCCCTTACGACTGATTCTGGGCTTGCTTATATAGTAAAAGGTCATATCTAGGGAGACATAATTTGTTTGCCCAACTTCCAAAATCCTCGACTGAAACTTGCCAATATTCGAATTTTCCGAGTGGATTTCCCATCTGAAACTTATATGAAAGTGATCTAAGATGTTTGTGGTATAATTTGTACCAGGTTTCCCTTTGGAATAAATACCGCATATAGATAGCAAAATTTTGACTCTAAACCTGGTTGTCGACGTCTTGTTCATGGGTAACGCTTCAGGACACCTTTTCCTTTGAAACTCTATTTTCAACCCTCAAGTTTTGTAAGGTGTGTAAAAAGCATGTCAGCTTGACGAGAGAAGTGTATTTTATCAATGGATATATTGGACTAGTAGAGAAACATTACAGGAAGATGACAGGGTAGCCCGAAAGTTGAGGTGTCAACCCTATCCGTTCATAATATCCCCTAGATTTGGCTTTATAACTCTAAAATTACTATTTTTTCCCCCAGTTATATCATGAAAGTATATTCTTTCATTTAAGGTGTGAAATAAGTAGAGACATTATTGAAAGATTGTAGGGTAGCGTTGCAGGTAACTCCTACATGCTTGTAAAGTCTCAAGATTCGTTTTTTCTACCTGCTAAGTTGTTACTATTATTTTGATCAGCTTGATAAATAACGTGTATTCTACGATTTAGGAAGTCCTTTCAGCAGATAAATATTATGGGAACAATACAGGGTAGCGCTGAAGTTGAGTTGAGTATCCTCGTTTATATAATGTTCCACTATTTGTCCTTTCTATTACTAAGATTGATATTTGTCTGCTCAAATTAGTCAATGGAGGGTGTATTTTGATTCCAGATATCAAATAGTTAGGATAATGTGCTTGGGAGATGGTAGCGTAGTGCTGAAGTTGAATCGTCAAAGATACATACAACGTTACCTATGAAGTGTATGGACCCCATACCTATGAAGTGATTTATACTAACCTTGTTCCATTCTTACAGTCTTAGACTTGTGTTTAGTTATCGTGTGATTCCATAACTTCAGTGGCGGAGAGGGAAAGAAATCATCGAAGGAATTTTATTTACTTTCTGCTAGATTCTTGTCATCGGAAACCTTTTCTTTGAAGTGCGATGGAGATTCTAACTACGGGCTTGGGATATTCTTTCTCTGAATCATAGTATATCCTCAGACGGTGCTCTGAGGTTTCCTTAGTTGACTTCATAATGCTAGTTTCTTTTTTTTTCTATAACAAAATCTTTCCCCCTACCCCTCCCCCAATTTCTAGGAATTTATGTAATCTAACAAGACTTCCCCCCCCCGGGTCACACCGTCTCAATATCATTGATATTATCTAAGCAACAACATATAAGAAGCTACGATAATAGTTGCATTATTGGATTGATAGACCCTGCTCCCCACTAAACAAGAAGTACCTAGTTGTATATAGCTATTTTTCAAATAATTGTAATATAAAACACCAACTTATTAGAAACTAACTGAATACGACAGTAATGGGTAAAAAGATCCTTGGGATCGTTTTACTCTACCCATGAAGGAATCATTTAGCCCCAAATACAACACAACCTAAAACATAATAATATAACCTTGTTCTTTCAATGATGGCAATAGAATACGGTCGATAACATTGTTGAATGGCACTAGAAACTGATAGAAACTAACCCATTACGTAATATCCAATAAGAATAATGCTACACATATGTGCTAACCTTACATCGAACACAGTGATTTTCGTATTTTCAATGTAAAATTTCTCGAACTGCTCACAACGCCATGACACTTCGTGACACACTGCGTGAACCCTTGTAGAAACAAGAATTCCCCTTGAGAATCATAGATGACGCTGTTAAGATGGCAAAACAGTAAGGGATCGTTTCACATTCCGGGATCGTTATATAACACCCATACTTTTCGCCATTGCGAACATTAAATCAACCCGTACGGAACTGAAATATGCGGGTGCATTACCGTCTGAAGTGTGTCAACTAGCGTAAACGCGTGAAACTGGCCAATTTTGAATACTTTATAATACACAGCGTTGTTTCCAATTACCCCGAGTCAACATCCACCCTTCTTGGCTCCACATGCCAAGAAAAATTATCAGAGATTCCTGTAGATAAATCTTCAAGTCATACAAATGATTAGCAGGATTGAAAGAATTTTGTATTTCGTGCAAAAAAAAGTAAAAATCGTAGCAGAGCGCTTTCGACTAGTTACTAGTCATCATCAATGCTAACCTGCAAGTGAGTAATACCTTGATAATTTCATACGAGACATTTTGCGAGAATTTGAATGACTTTGAGGTTATTTGTCAGTTGTCATCGTACAAATTGATTCAAAATATTCAAATTTACATTGAAATTCATTAATCAATGGAAGGAATTGCAGGTTTCTTGCCATTAGTATTTCATCTGATAGTGAGTCAGATTTGGATTCTGACGAAGAGGTTTTTGGCCAGTTGATGCCATTGAATGCAAGAGTTGGCAGGGTGTGTGTACTCCAATACAGTCAGGAATTATGCTGAAGTAACTGTGCCCATGTTCAATGACCAACAATTTCAAAGACCGATATAAAGGTTTCCCTAAGCAACGGATAAACAAGTTGTTGTTTTGTGGGGTTGAGTTCTATGGGTGCCTGGTTAGCTGTTCTAGATAGTGTGAACTCAACATGTTGATATTACCAATTATTTGATTATATTGATGCGATATGTCATCGCATTGAAAGATACTACCTGAAATACATTTTGCATGTATCGAAGAGGCAGATTTCTACGAGCGTTCCGGTTGTTTACCCATGGAATGGACGGATTCGCTAGGAATGTAACGCAACACCATGTGCTGCGATCATTATTGTCGCCGGGTTCTTTCATCAACTGACTGTCGAAGAAAACGGCTGATCCATAGTGGAAGGGCTGCTCCTGCGCTCAGTATGTCGGTTGTGTTTCGCCGAGGAGGTTAGAAATTCTAGCTTGCCCTATAGGCCTAGAGATAACTACCTGAGACTGAGCTCCTGCTTCGCTCAGTGTTGAAAACACCATGTCAGTGTTTTTGAACGTCTTAGTTAGACTAAAAACGTTGGAAATTGCCTGCAAGAAAATTGAATCCTGTGTTAGCTGGGTAATCAGAAAATTCTGCTGCAGTAATTTCGTTGGAGAAGGCTAAATTCTTAGCTTCCGCACGCCGCACAGCGTGAGGTCTATAACCGAGAAGATTTCGGTTCATGGTGCTATCCCCTTGGGATAACGCTAACTGATAGACTCCTGGGGCTGCATCTGAGATCGAGGCACGTACAGCTCCTGCTGTAACACCCATACAAGGTAATTCCTCATATAAGTTGTGGATGAGTGGATCAGGATGCGCGTGGGGATTGCTTAGTCATAGTAACTATGTTACCTAACTGTCTGTACTGGAGAGCAAGAGGTTCAGGAACACTGAACGCGGTTGTCTGGGTGGCCACCAATAAGTCGTTCTCTTCGTCGCTTAATGGCTGGGAGTTCTTCTGCTTAAGATTGATAATCCTAAGCCAGAGAAGGGCCGTGGTGTAGTTATCATGATACTTGTGGAGCAAGGTTTTACCTAGCTGTGGATCATCAGTAAGCATTTCTGCGTACGTCTTGCGAGATATCTCAATTAACGCGGGGGTCGAAGGTGTGAATGTGAGCCTAGAGACTGTTTCTCTGACTGACACCTCTGACACGAAAACCGAGCCGTCGGCTGGATTTCCGAATGTCAAGAAGGGCTTGACATTTTGTGGAACCTGTGAAGGTTTGTTCAACGCCATAGGTTTTTGAGGCCAATTGGGTTGGGAAGCACCAAGATTCCTGTTGAGATTTGACTCCTTCCAGGTGTTGGTTCCTTGGGGGTTCCTTTGCTTTGAGGGGTGAAATGATGGCAGAAAAATGTCACCATATCAAAATTGATATAAAAGGAATTCAATATTCTCACCATGTATGGTGGTTACCCAAACATTTTGTGGTGTTCTATTTACGTGGTCTGTATCAACTTTTTCAATTGTCATTTATTGAGTCTGATTTTGTTTCGTACTACAAAAGATCTGGTCACAATTCTCACATGAAAATTAGTTTTCTTGCTGTTCTTTGGATTTGAACAGAATTTTTGAGGTCCGACTTCAGTTTCAGTAGGTGTTGCCCCTTCCTGCAGTCTTTTCCCCTTTTATAGAAACCAGGTGGCCTATGAGCAATGCTGCAGGGTGAACACTGTGACTAAGTAGTTGTGCAGCTAAATTGACACTTTTTTTAAAATGAGGTTGATTTAAATGACTGTCAAATTTATCGGAATCTGACCCGTTGAACTTTGTTTATCCAATCCATGAACCTTCGAGATATCGGAAAATCTTATGAAATCAGTATCCAATGAAAAATCATTTGTTGAAAAATTATTCCATACACATTTTAATATTTTTTTTTTTATATTCCTAACTTTCCATAAAATTGTTGATTCCTTGTTGGAAGGTCACAAGTCATTGTAAAATAAAATCAAATTTTTTCAGTCTTTTTAATGTACTAGTTAGAATTCTTCAAATAATCGACACTCACAACATCATTACTTACAAAATATGTAATTGGTAATTTCCAAGAGGAATAAATACCTCTGATCATTACAGCCAGGGTCGAAATTTTCGACAAGTGAGGTTTTTGACGTATCCGCATAAAAACGAATGGTTCATGTGCGGATACTTTTCCGAAGTAGTATTCTTGACGACTATTCGTTTCTTGAAAGGTATACGCTGGAAAACGGGCGATTACAATATACAAGCCACTGCTACGTTTCACGAATGATATGAATTGGTTCGTTAATTCACGTTCTGTGAATTTGAATTGAAAAGGTGAAAAATTTCAGCCATTTATTTTGTTCAATTGTAATAGAAGGTAAGTTAATTTCACTAATGGAAATGTCTCAGCGCGATGAAGAAAGTCAAATGACTGACGACTGCTATAAAAATAGCCTTATTGGATACCTAAAATCAGGTGCATTTTCTAACCAGTTTACATACAAAGATTCCCAAAGGAAATGGAAATAGGTAATATACTCAATAGCATGCCGCAACCAGAGATTGAAAGAATTGGAGAAAGGTGAAAATAAACCCCAGTAATCCATTTTGTATAATTATATATTTGTAGACTTGGCAAGACCTGAAGTCCAGAACGAGTCAGCAATAAAAGAGGCATGCCGGGGGAATAGGCGGTAGACCTCCAGTTGAAAAGGAATTCCCAAAAATAGAAGAAAAAATAATAAATATTGTTAAAGAGGTTTCCATTGAGGGTCATAAGAAGACAGCTGAATCAGCAGTCAACTTCAATTTTGATGATGACCATTATTTAGAGGAGCAACAAAATGAAATATTAATAGTAGTAGAAGAACCACCAACAAAAAATAATGAAGATCAGGTTCCAGAACCTCACAAAAAAAACTGACTCCAGCTAAAAAACCCATTCTGAGAAAAAAAATCTTCAACATTAAGGCACACCATTGATGCCAATAGATTAATAAATAGGTAATTGAATTATTTAATCATATATCATTGAAAAGTTTCACAAAAGGAAATATATTACTCAACTCGGAGATTGTGTACTATGGTTGATCGTAATCTCCTACCTGGTGCCAATTCCGGATTTATTCTTCGAATATTCTCCTCATTATCACCATTATTGATGAGCAGGGAATATATTCCTAAATCAGCCTGTGCTATGTCGTCATCATCATCTCGTTCAGGAACATGTTCGATGCACAGAATATGTAGCACAACACAAGCATTGCTAATTTTAATGGCCGTCTTTGGAGCATAATGAAGAACTCTATGTTCTAGCAGATAGCGAAATCTCATCTTGAGAACCCCATCATATCTCTCAATAAGCCTTCTGATTGTGTCCTCTACTGGTTCATTCTCCAAAGGTGTCATCAACCACGTTCTGAGAGGCTATCCAGAATCACCTAAAAATTAGTTGAATGAAATCAGTCTGAAATTCGGAGATTAAAAAGAAAAAATATTGAATGAAAATATGAAAAAATAGAATAATGAATATTATTTAGCATTTCCAGCTTCATGTAACCTCCTCAGCATTGTTTGGACATTTGAACTATTTCATATGAAAGCATCAGGAAACAAAGCATACACATTCACTATTTTCAAATTGTAGTCACAAATTAATTGGACATTTATCGAGTGGTAGTTTTGTCTATTTACATAGATGTTCTCGGGATGATCTTCATATTCTTGAGGGGGATACATGGCTACAGTCCAGTCGATACAACCAATTATATCTTCCGTGAAATATGTGATAGACAAAGTAATAAATCACCTGAAAGCCAATTCTTTTGATTTAAAATCTCACTCTAGTTTTAGCTATTCCACTGGTCAATATTGGCTGGAAATTTGAGAAATCTCTGGAAGATTTCATCTTGGTTCAGTACTTCTACAATATCATTAATACATTTCGAAACCGAGGGCTGGGATACAAAAAATTTAACTTGCAGCCTCTGTCCATTTGGTAGCTTCCACTTGCAAAGTACCGTAAAGACACCAACAACTACAAGAAATTGAATAATTATCAGGAATACTTTTGGATTCTACTTCAAATATAATTTTAAGAAAACAGAATGAATGAAGGTGTGATGTTCTTCGAGGTGATATTTATGAGGTATTGAACCAATTCTTTGGAGAGGCGAAACATTTGAATAGATTGTGTGTCACTTGAATCATTAAATGGATTTCCGCGCTGTCTATATTTTCGCCTATCTATTTGTTCCGCATCTTCCATCACATCAATCAATATCAACTGTACCACTTCGTCTTCCATTATGTTTCTATACTGTTGACAGTCAGAAAATATAGTTAACAACAAATATAATATATGTGAAGGGGTTTTCACTTATTTAAAAAAAAAGAACTTTACTTTTTATTGATTACAAATAATCCGCAGTATGAATAACTGGGATAAATATTGATAATGCTTCGGAAACAATGAAATATTGAATTAGTCGAAAACTGGTTTTCGAATGCCGAATGCTCTCCTGGAGTCTGGGATCCTCCTTTATAGACTATGGTGTGCTGACGGTGCATGGCGTCGTTCATCTAGGACACCTTGAGAACACCTTGAAATCTGTTGACTGGTGGAACTACGTGGAAAGATACGGCGTAGAAGATGATACAATATTGTGCAATCTTGGGACAATGGGACCATCCAGGATTCTGATATAACAACTTCCCCCTTGAAAAGAAAGTTAAAGGGATGCGTCAACTTTCATCAGGCATGTGATTTTGAGGGTGCATTGGAATCAAATTCGATATGTTCTTCTTCAATTGGTTCTTGAAGATGAATGCTTGGTGTTCTCCTTGAGGGTAGCAAGCTTCTAAGGGATGAGAATGCTATTATCGGTCTTGGAGGTTGTGGAGGCTGATTGTTCATGGTTTAGGTCATTACACCAATTTTCATAGAACAAAATATGTATATTGAAACAAAACAAATAATTATGGTAATAGTGAAATATGTAAACCATGAAATATGTTTTTTCACAAATGGTTCATTTAGAATTTCATCTAATTCTTCATCGTATTGATTTAATTTATGTTGGGCAATATTCAGATTGTCAACATTTAATTTGCTTAACTTCAAAGGTTTTAGCTAGGTTTCTTCAGGTGAATTATTGCAACATTGATGAGGTATCAAAATTGGAAGTGTTCTATATGTAACATTTTGGTTCTTGAGACATGAGAAATTTTGCATGTACTCTTGTATTTCCAATATATGCATTGCATTGTGGTTGTAATTTCAAAATTGAATTAATGTTTATTACTTGAGTTGATACATCTCCGTTTTGACAATTAATGGTTATAATTAAAGGATCTGATAAAGTAATTAACCATGTATTTGATTGAATTTCAAAAACATTGTAATCCTTTGCAAATAATAGGGAAACTGAGAATATTTTGGGAAGTTCTAAGAGTGGCCTTGAAATGTGTGCTTCACATAATGAATAACTGTCGATTGGATATGAAACTACATTTTCACCGATTTGAAAATTAAAAAATAATTGTTTACATTTATCAAGGTTCTGAAAAGCAACATACAACATCGAATCATCGTCTTTCGCAATGTAATTATGAGTTGTAGATCAAATGTGATGTAATCAAGTTCTATTATCTAGGATAGGAATGGGGTACACTCGGTAAATGGTATAGATTTCTGGTTCGACTAGGGGAATCTTTAATATAAAAATAATTCTCGAATCTGCTTGAAAAGCTTCTAGTTCAATAATGTCTGAATATTTGGATATTGATGACATTTTGATTAGTAAGGGAAGATTATTCTTTTGAGTTGTTTGAGAAATATCTCGTAGAGATGTTATTAAATCATTCGGTCTTATAATTGATGTATGAATAATATTGAATCTGGTAAAAGTTATTGCATTTAAAATATCATTCAATTCATCTTCCAGAAAAGTATAACTCTCTAGTAATTGTTCAGAGATTTCGATAGCTTTCAACTTTGCGTTGAGTATTGCTAATTCATCTGTTAAATCATAAATCTATGTTTCAATTTTCTTTATATCTTCATTAAACAATTTTTCATCTATTTGCCATTGCTGAAAAGTTGTATTGAATTCTTTTATAACTAAATTTGTTACTAAAATTTGGTTTTTGAGCAAATTTTCAATTTGGTGTTTATCTTTGTATATTTTATTTATACAGTCATTGAAATATTCTCCGTCACTGGCATCTGAAATACCTGTGATTGCTCTCCATATCGAGCCTATTCCGTTAAGAATACCCCTTCTGTTTCTCTTATCATATTCATTTGAATCCATTCTAATTTCATTATATTTTGAATCTACTTGTGCACTTATCTTACTCAATAAGCTTATATGTGTGTTTATTTCAGAATTGAAATATTGCATTCTAGGATTATTTTTTTCTATAAGTTGTTCTAATATCTTATTATTATGGTCTATCGCGACTTTGATTGGGGCAATATCCTTATAAACTGATAATGTCCATTTTTCATTACTAATTTTCATGTCACCTTGTTCATGATAGTAAACTCCTATCGAGTTGTTTATGGGTGAGATGTTATACTGGGCGTTGGCAAGTTGAACTGCTAGAATTGTCATTAATAAATGATACTCCATGATATCTCAGAAACTTCCAAAACCTCGATATTGTTCAATGTTGGATGGCTTGTCCGACTAGGGGGTGCCTCGTCGTCATTTAGGCCTCCTCTCGAATTCATATTCGGATTGTGATTTATGACCGTATTTGGCTCGCGAAAAATAACACGATTATTTCTATCTCTATTCCGCATGTTTTCAGGGCGATTATTCTGGAAATTATTCGAAATATTCCTCTTCTGGAAATTCCTATCTTGGAAATTCGTACGTGCTGGGACTGCAGCCGCTGCTGGAGCCCTAAATTCTCCCATTCTATCATTATTTCTGTGATTTTGCTGGTTAGAATTATTCCCCACCTGAGAATTATTCTACCTGTCGGTTTATTCATTTTCAGATCGGATTCGATCCCCGCACACAATTGTATGAAGCTTTCTACGTCATAAAATGGCCTCCCTCTCAAAAATACACGTATTGACGGTGAAATTAACTCCGAGATCACACGATCCTCTCAGCACTTCGGAATGAGCCTTCTTGCTAAAGCCAATTTCTCGACAATAGAATAGTCGACTTCCTCGCTCTCCGTTTGGGTTTTACCACATAACTTCGGAGTTAATGTGGCAATGATCTCCGGATTATCCTTCCAAGAAATCTGTTTACGAAAAATTCCCACTTTATCGGCATGAGCCCATAATAGATTTCCCACTGAGATGCTTCGCCTTTTATTTGGTTTTTGTAATAGTAATAGCTACTCTCGTCCGAGAAGGCGGCAGATCCTTCGTCTGAGGATGATGCCATTCTCATTGTTTTTGTTCGTCCGAGAACAGAGCTGTGTTTGCTCTATTTCACCATCCCTGGCGAGCTTATTTCCTAAAATTCAAATGTTATATGCTGTGGGAAAAAACAATATTAGATCCTGAAAAGAAAGAAAGACTAATTTTTCTGTGAAATAAATAACATTAATAATTTCTGAAAATAAGATTGGGCTGTTATTTCCTTAAAAGAAATTGATATTATGTTGTGGGATAAATAATGGTTAGTATCAGTTTATGGGTATGAATAACTTAAATCAATAGAATACCAATGAAACTTGAATCAGATCACAAAAATATATCACAGTAGGATTGAGAAATGTAATTGCTGATCCTTTTAGGTTTGGGCTCGTGTGCACAGGTAGTCAATTTTTAATTGAATTACGTTGAGCCTCTAGCAGTGGTGGTTCGTAGAAGCCCCTGCGTGGTTTTGAGCCAGTTTTGTACTCTATTTCACCCAAACTTTCACACAAATAAAGATTAATCGAATCTCACTAGGTGTTTTTATTTAAATGAATAGCTGGTAACAACTGAACTGAACGGTAAACATTCTCAGAGCTTTTATAAACATATCAAACAATAAGCTTTAAGAAAATAAGATATAAAAGATAATTCTCGAAATAAAGTCACTATAAGCATTAATAATAGATAAAGTACGATATTAATGCATACTATAAAAGATAATATTCGAATGAAGAGATAAGTCTCGAATAAAGTTCATAATCAGCTATTCCCGGTTCTTATCTTCATAGTCCAGGGGCGGCCTGGTATAAAACGTAACTCCTCCCGTCTAAAATGGAAGCCTAGGGTTGGCTTGGTTGGCTAGGCTGACTATCCATCTAGATGTCAGCTGGTTGGGATGTGGTCCTTGCTCGTAGGTAGGTAACCAGGTTGTAAGGATAACATGTTTTATAGTAGCATGTTACTCCGAAATAAATAGCAATGCATACCATGAGGCAAATAATGGTAATAAGCCATACAGGTAATGTTGATGTGGGTACTGGTTCCATTGGTAAAATGATTTCATTATGGGTATTCATCTTTGCTGTCAAATGTTGGATTTCTTCCAAGTCCATTTTGGTCAGCTTAACTTGAATGGGTCTTGATGAAAGTGTGGAAATGTTCATTGATGGAAGTTGGATAACTTTCATTGGAGCAAGCTCATCATTTCCGTGGGTAAACTTCTCTTCGCCAATAAGGAAGAAACAGTCTTCTGGGATAGTAATAAGGTAACTACCAGGTTGGATTTCATGATGTTTTTCAACAGAACAACTTTCAGTAATAATGATGTTGAGAGGTGTTGTGAAAATAATATTCTCTGGTGTAATTTGATTGACCATATAATTGTCCAGGTGAATTGGTAATGCGGTACAGTTGGCAGCTTCATTCTTAAGCAGGATCATGACAACACAATCTTCTTCTGTTTGAAGATTATTCTTGCAGAAATGGACATCTTCAATGTCTGCACATGGTTCCTCTTGATATTGGTAAAGTTCATTTCTCTCATTCAGGATAAGGTATAGTTTCTGAGGTGGTATTATCTTATTTTGGAGAGGAATGGGATAAAGGAAATATGTTTGGAATAATATAGGCATCAATACTGGAAAATGTATAAGAAAAATTATTCTCTCTTCCGTGAATATTAATTGAATACCCAAAAACATATAATAGCTGTGTTGATTTTTGAAATTACTTATTTGAATCGAGGGATACAAAATATTCATTTTATCAATAATAGAATATAGATTTTCTAATGAGAGAAAGGTTGGATGAATTCTATTAAAATTAGCAAAAGTAATTGCATTAATGATTTGGTTTAATTGACTTTGTAAATTCATAAGGGAGTCGATGATTAGATGTAAAACATTAATTTCATTGATTTCTTCTTCAAATTCATTTATCAAATTTAAAGTTATGAGTATATTTGATTTAATTTGAAATAAAGTGCGATTAGTTTGTGTCATGAACTCTTTTGCTAAGGATATGTGATTGTTTATTGCATCCTGTAATAAGTGATCATTTCTTTCTAAATAATTCATAATTATATTAATTCTTTTTCCATCATCATAATCAAGGGTACCAAATAACCATTTAGATATTTTTCCACCTAAATTAATCAATCCACGTTTAGATCTCATATGTGGGTTAATAGTTTGTAATAAGTGATCAATTTGTATTGATATAATATTTGCTTGCCTTAATAACAAATCTGACTGAGTACTCAAATTCTGTTTATTAGTAATGAAACTCAGTTGGAAGTCTAAATGAAATTTCATTTCTGAAAGTTCTGTGATATTCATGTAGCTAACAAAAGTATGCTTGCTCACTATGATTCTGGTTATTTTCAAATTAATAGGGAGAATGGGGTTGGTTAGTCTTTGAATGGATCCTTCAGAGAGGATGAAAAGAAGGAATGATAGAATGAACATTTGCCTCATCTGAAATAGATAATAAAATTAATATTTTTTAAGTTTCTTCAGATTATGTTTTGCATATTTTGAAGTTTGCGTTTTTACTTTATTTTTTGTTTGAGCAATGGGATCAATTTAAGTAAACTTTGGTGCTAATTTGTCCCTTGTTTGTTCTTTGTGATATATTTGATCGTCTTTGGATTTTTAAATTATTGTCAAGTTTTACTATTTTTTTAAGTCGATTTTAATTTTCTTTACATGAACATATTTTGATATTACATCTTTTTCTGTAATGTCAAAAGGATCTTTCGAATTGAAATGACCAGTGACTATTTCAAAAGGGGTATAGTCAGTAGTTGAGTGAATTGAATTATTATAATGTAAAAGTGAGTATCTTATTAAATTATTAAGTGATTCTTTTGGGTTTTGTCTTGTTTTTATTCTTACTTGTTCCAAGAATGTCGAATGAAATCTTTCGATATAACTGTTTGAATTTGGATTTTTTGGTGTAGTAAAATGCGTATTTATTTTATGAAGCTTGCAAAAGTCTAGAAAATTTTCATTATAAAATTCTGATCCTCCATCACAAACAATAGTGTGTAGTACACCATAGTGTGAAATGAAAATTAAAATAGCATGAAGTACATTTATAGCATTAGCTCCCATCATTGGATAAGCTTGAGCAAATTTAGAAAATGTATCTATAACAGTAAGGAATTTTTCATTAGATATTGATAGGGTGTCAATATGGATTCTTTCAAAAGGTCTCGAACCTATTGGGATTGGTTGATATTTAAATTCATTTGGTTGCCTTTCATATTTGGATCTTTGACAGATATTGCAATTATTAATATAATTTGATATATCTTTATCCATATTGGGCCAATAATAGTTTCTTTTTATAGAATCAATTGTTGTAGTGATACCTCTATGACCTGTTTTATATACATGATGATAATTCATTTTGTCTTTTTTTCATCTTCAAATTGTAAGAATATTAAATTTATATTTATTTTATGTTTTAATTTGTAATATCTATAATTTTCAAAAATTTTCTCTCTGATACATAATGGTACCGGAGATGATTCTGTTATTTTTATTATCATCTGATGTTTATAATTATTCAATGGTTTATCAATATATGGAAATGTAAGTATAGGCATTTCATCTGCTGAATGAACTGTAGTAACATAGTTCTCAGTATCATCCATACATTTTTGGATTGTTTCATCTATGTCTCCTGTTTCATTTATAACGGAAATATTGTCTGCTGGATTTCTAGATAGAGCATCTGCAACAACATTTTCTTTTCCTTTGATATAATCAATTTCATAATCATATTCTGATAACATTAATTTCCATCGGACCAGTTTTGAATTAGGTTCTTTAAGGCTTTCTAACCATTTCAATGGTTTATGATCTGATCTTATTTTAAAATGACGTCCAAACAAATATGGTCTGAAATATTTTACTGCCCATATAATTGCAAAAAGTTCTTTTTCAATTACTGAATAATTAATTTCATTGGGGTTGAGAGTGCGACTAACATAACTTATAGGTTTGCCATCTTGACAAAGAACTGCTCCTATAGCAAATTTACTCGCATCAGCTGTTAAAGTGAATGTTTTTGAAAAATCAGGATGAATCAAAATTGGTTCATTGCATAAAATATTTTTAGAGGTTTCAAAAGCTTCAATAAATTCTCTAGTATGTTCTACTTTTTTACCTTTTTTGAGACAGATTGTAAGGGGTTTTGTGATTTTAGCAAGATTATTAATAAATTTTCTATAAAAACCAATCATTCCTAAAAAACTCTTATTTCTTTGTGTTTTTGGAATTGGAAAATTCATTATTGCATCTATTTTTCTTGGGTTTGGTTTGATTCCTGTATTTGTGATAACATGTCCTAAAAATTCAGCTTCTCTTTTTAAAAATTCACTTTTATCTAATTGTACTTTTAGGTTAAATTCTTGGAATTTTCTAAAAACTTCTCGGAGATTAATTATATGTTCATCTAAAGTTGAAGAAAAAATAATCACATCATCCATATACACTAAACATGTTTTGTTAATCTGATTTTTTAGTACTTCATTAATCATTCTTTGAAATGTAGACGGTGCGTTCTTAAGCCCAAAAGGCATTCTCAAGAATTCAAAATGTCCTGCATCTGTTGAGAAAGCAGTTTTATCAATACTGTCTTCATGCATTCTTATTTGATGAAACCCGCTGGCAAGATCCAAAGTTGTAAAATATTGTGCTCTTCCAAGTTTATCCAGTAAGTCATCTATATTGGGAATTGGAAATCTATCTTGGATGGTCTTGTTATTGAGTTTCCTATAGTCTATTACAATACGCCATTTTTTTACTCCACTGGCATCAGGTTTTTTGGATACGATCCATATTGGACTTGACCAAGGGCTTGTACTATTTCTTATTATTCCATCTTCTAACATCTTTGTTATTTGATTTTGAACTTCTTCTTTATGTATTTCTGGAAATCTATAAGATTTGGTATATATTGGTTCTTCATCAGTAGTTTTGATTTCATGAGTGGTTTGAGTGGTTGCTGAAAGATGTTGATTTGGATACTGAAATACGGTGTGGTATTGTTGACATAATTTTAACAATTTATTTTTTTCTTCTTCATTGAGATGGTCTACTCTCAATAAATTTCCGATTTCTCCTTGGTCTGGATAAGGTTGAAAATTATTTATTTCCACTTGATAAATTTCAAAATCAGTAATTGGGAAGACTTCCAAAGGGTATCTGAGACTGGTATAAGTATCTTCGATGCTCACATTATGAATTTCGACGATAGCTTGTCCATTTTCTACTGTTGCGATACTTTCGGGTATAAAGCAGTGTGAATTTATTTCTTTGTAAGGAATATAATAAGTTCCATCTATTGTTGCATTTGTTGGAAGTTTAGTCCTAAATATTTCATTTTCATTCAAAGTGATAATATAATTATAATATTCAGAAGGGGAACATTGTTGTACTGGTATAATATTATCGTTCCTAACTAAATATCCTTCTTGAAGATTCCAATTGAATCCCATATTTTTGAGGTCTCTGAAGCTAATGAGTCCGTCAAAGAAAGGATGAAAGTCAAATAGTTTTACGTTAATTTTTCGTATTTTCTTAATATTTGGCTTTGTAATTAGGGAAAAAAAAAATTTTTCGCTATAATTGGATTTATAAGAGAAATATGACTACCTGAATCAATAAGTAAGTGTAGTGGTTTATAAAATCCTGATATTGTAATGAAGGGTAGTTTTCTTTGGTCCATATGATTAACTTCTAAGTAGTTTCCGTTCCAGAGGCTGGTAAAGTAAAATTTTCTTCTTGGTTTTCGTAACATGGTTGAAGATATTCATCTTGAATTTGTTCTTCGTTTCTTTGTTCATTTTCTATTGGTCCTTGTTGAATATCCACTGGAATTTCCCAGTTTTCTTCATTTGTGGTTCCTTCCATCATGTATAATTGTTCATAATTAGATGAATGTGGTTCTGTCACATGGTGTAGTTCTTCTGAATGAAATGTCGGTCTAGACTGTGGTATGAATATATTTCTTTGAGGAGGTATTTGCCTTGTAATTGTAGACATTGGTGTTGGTTTGGACGCTGCAGGTTGATTTGTCGGTTTCCAAACATTCGTGTTGGATGGTTTTCCCAAAAACTTGTTGATTTGAGAAAAACTTCTGTGGTACATGTCTAGGTGTCACTTGAATGGGTTGACTAGGAAAATTTTTCGATTGCTGGTTGAAGAATGGTTGTGGATTTTGGTTCCGAAAATATTGTGGTGTTTGCAAATTATTTGGTTTGCTAAAAAATTGTTGAGGGTTCGGATTCCTGTAGTACATGTTGGTTGGTTGTGAATAACTTGGTGTTGGTACCATAGGTGCTTTGAAATTTGGTGTTGGTAACTGCTGTGGAATATTTCTTTTTCCATCGTTGACCAATGCTGCGAAATTTTCTTCTTCTATAACATTCTTCATAGCTTCTTCCAAACATTTTGGGTCTTTGAGGCGAACACTTGTTTGTATTATTGGTGGGAGATATTTAAAAAATGTTACCAAAATAAGTTTTTCAATGTTATTAATTTGTGCAAGTTTTTCTTCACGTGTCATTGTAGAATCATTATTTATTGAGGAAAAAATCAAACTTCTAGTATATTGACAACGAACGCCAAAATTATAAGAATTTTCTTTTGGTTGAGGTTTTAAACTATGTAGCTCTTGGAGAAGACAGGTGAAAGATCTTTGATCAGAAAATGATATTTTCAAATGGTCTTTTATTTGTCCCCATGTATTTAATTCTGTACGACTAGATATCAAAGTGAGTGCTTTACCTTTCAATTTACACAAAATTGCTCTGAAAATTAGTTTTTGTATGAACTGAGGTTCATTATTTATTGTTCAAAAATTTCATCACAAACGGCAATAAAATTATTGAGTTCACATGGATCTCCATTAAAATGTGGAATAATATCTAAGAAAAGTCTCAACTGTTGATAATTTGTCTCAGGCATTGTTGCTGTGGTTGAATTATTATCTAAATTCAAACTTAAAGAAGATAAATTTTGAGTTAAACCTTCCAAATCAGTATCAGATTCTTCTGATGAAATATTGAGCGATCTAAATTGTTGCCTAGTTTCACTATTTATTTTTGCCAAATTTTTGAAATCACGAAACATAAAATGAAATATGAGAGAATAATTCCACTAATAACACCATATAAAGGAAAGAAAAAAGTAGGAAAGAATAAAGGAAAATGAATGAGAGACTCACCCTGTACGTCTTGTGTTGTTGGATAGTTTTCTGTTGAACCAGTCCAGGAATAAAAGGTCCTCCAGGAAGGTTGTTTCTTGTTTCTCAGTGTAGAGTGGTTGTTTCTCAGTGTAGTTTGCTTGTTTCTATTTTCTTTTTTCTTTGTGTTGAACCAGTCCAAGGGATAAACAGTCCTCCAGAAAGGTTGTTAGCCGGTTCTTGAATATTCAGTCCAAGAATTGGTGGCCCCGTGAGTCGACAAGGAATATACAGCCCACTTCTCGAAACACTTTGTCTTTTTGTGATAGTCCCGTTTTCCACCTTTTCGTACGGAGACTATCCTACCGTGACTGCGCCAATTAGGTTGAGCCTCTAGCAGTGGTGGTTCGTAGAAGCCCCTGCGTGGTTTTGAGCCAGTTTTGTACTCTATTTCACCCAAACTTTCACACAAATAAAGATTAATCGAATCTCACTAGGTGTTTTTATCAAAATGAATAGCTGGTAACAACTGAACTGAACGGTAAACATTCTCAGAGCTTTTATAAACATATCAAAAAATAAGCTTCAAGAAAATAAGATATAAAAGATAATTCTCGAAATAAAGTCACTATAAGCATTAATAATAGATAAAGTACGATATTAATGCATACTATAAAAGATAATATTCGAATGAAGAGATAAGTCTCGAATAAAGTTCATAATCAGCTATTCCCGGTTCTTATCTTCATAGTCCAGGGGCGGCCTGGTATAAAACGTAACTATTGAACGGCCACCAACGATCTAAGATCTGGACGGCTATAATCTCGAAGTGCTTGGGTAGGTTTATCTCTCATGTAGAAGCTGTGTCTCGGACGGTGATCTATTTCATTCCCACCAGCTCCCCGTTCTGGCAACTTGGGGTCTTTGTTTAAATGGCGAGTGAGAGCTTGGCTCTTTTACTCCGTCATTTGAGTATATACAGGGTGTCCCTGAACTCCCTCTTTTCCTCTCGGGAATGTATAGATGGGGTCAAAATATCACCAGTACTTCATATTACTTTTGTTCCTAAAAGCTTTCGTTACCAAGTTACGGCCCCTCAAAGTTACAAAATGAAAAATGTTTTTCTTTGATAACTTTCAAAGTGAATATTCAAAATCATCTAAATTTTGGTGATTGACTAAACAAATGAATTCCTTCGATGAGCTTCCATGCAGGAGTCAGTTGTTTTTCTACAAAGTCAGGACTACCCCCGATGGTCCACACCCCAAAACTTTGAAATGACATATAATTTTTCAATAGTTTTCAACAAAATAAGGTTACGTAGACAATTTTCTGAATAAAAGTACTCGTGTGGAAAGTCGATCGGAGCAACGATTCTTAATCAAAATGCAGTTTTATTCGACGACATCAAACCCGATCGTCCACCATTATTCGGAATTAAAAATTTTCACAGTAGAAATACAAATGCTAACGTTAATTCAACAACATTTATAACAGGGATAATACAAAATATGCTAAAATAAAGTCGTAAACAAAAAGTACAGTACCTAGTTGAAAGTTTCATTCACAATGTAGATATTTTTTCGAATGAAATATCAAGTTATGTAGATTCGTGGTGTTTTTGAACTAACAAGCTACTCCATTATGAAATATCGAATTCAGTCCATATTTTTATGTACGCGTGGAATAAGCACGTTTCGTGTTGTATTATCTGAATCTCATGAAACTCAACATTTGGATGTTGCAAATTCGTATTCACAGCTTAAATGTTGAGAAGTATAATTTCATGGGAGAAAATCTTCAACCCGAAGATGAATTTAGCTGAAAAAACGCACATCGGAAGACATAACTAATAAAGAGCAAACGAATAAACTACAAAAACGACTGCACATGAATAGGTGAAAAATATCCGGTGAATAAATTTATATTCCATTTCTTCCACAGATGTTGACAAAAACACTTTGTAGAGAGAAATAAAATTGGTGTGGATAAAGAATGACAACTGGAATGCGATTTTGTTTTGTTGAGTGGTGCGTTGTCATTGTATTGTCAATATTCTAATAGGACAGTTTGGAGTGTTTTGATATGGCCAAACAGTTCACATTCAACGAATATGCAGGTATGATTGCATTGTATGGACACGAGCATTTGGTAATGCTGCAGAAGCCCGTCTGTATGCCGAGCATTTTCCCAATCGAACGTTACCGGCAGAAGAAACGTTCGAGCGTGTCGATCGCAGCTTGAGGGAGACAGGTATGTCTAATGGATAATTAATTGGATCCTGTAGTTTTAATTTCGATATTATTGTAGGTTCAGTTTTGCCAAAACGAGGTGGCGAGGGTGCTCCTAGAGCTGTGCGTACCGTTGTATTGGAGGAAAATATTTTGGAAGCTGTCGCTGATGATCCTCCAATGAGCATCAGAAACCTATCAGAACAGTTCCATACATCCAAGTCCACTATTCATAGAATAATTAGGGAACAACTGCTCCACCCATATCACATCCAGAAGATACATGCCATGAAACCTGAAGATTTTCCAGCACGACTGGAATATGCCAATTGGTTCCTGAATAAGCAAAGAGGGGATATGACTTTTATCACTCGAGTTTTATTCACTGATGAAGCAGGTTTCAGTAGAGATGGAGTAACCAACTCTCATAATCTCCACATATGGGCCGAAGGAAATCCCCATGGGATATTGCAAACCAAACACCAACGGAAATTCAACGTGAATGTTTGGGGTGGTATCATAGGAAACCATCTTATAGGACCATCCGTTCTACATGACCGATTGAATGGAGAACGTTATTTGGAGTTCATTCAGAACGATTTGAATGGACTTCTGGAACAAATCCGAAGAGATATGTGGTTTATGCATAATGGCGCTCCTCCTCATTTTAGTTTGATTGTGCTGGACCATCTGAACCAGATTTTCCCCAATAGATGGATTGGTAGAGGTGGGCCATATTCATGGCCACCGCGGTCTCCGGATTCAAATCCATTGGATTCCTTTCTGTGGGGGCATCTAAAAAGCCTCGTTTACGCTACACCTATTCACACCAGAAATGCCTTGTTGAATAGAATTACATTACATTGTGAAGCCATACGAAACGACCCTGGCATGCTATTTCAAGTGCAGAGAGGGTGTTTGCGCCGACTAAGAAAATGTATTGAAAGAGACGGGGGTTATATCGAGCAGTTTTTGTAGCGGATTTTGCATTTCTGTTTGCTCTTGAGGCTTGCGATTAATTATTTACACCATGAGTTTTGTAAGGTAAACGTGTTTGCATGATAGAAATTCGTTATGAACATTGTACGTATCATTTCTATTTTCATTACAAATTCATCTTTTCGAGTAATGGTAGACATCTCACGTTGGATGTCGTCGATTAAAAATGCATTTTTATCAAAAATCGTTGCTCCGATCGATTTTCCACACGAGTATTTTTATTCAGGAAATTGTTCAGGTAACCTTGTTTTGTTGAAACATATTGACAAATTCCAGTAATTTCAAAGTTTTGGGGTGTGAACCATCGGGGATAGTCCGTTCTTGACTTTGTAGCAAAACAACTGACTCCTGCATGAAAGCTCATCGAAGGAATTCATTTGTTCAGTCAATCACCCAAATTCAAATGATTTTGAATATTCACTTTGAAAGTTATCACAGAAAAATATTTTTCATTTTGAGTTTGAGGGCCCGTAACTTGGTAACGAAGGCCTGTAGGAACAAAAGTTATAGGAAGTACTGGTGATATTTTGACCCCATCTATACATTCCCGAAAGTAAAATAGGAAGTCCAGGGACACCCTGTATAATCGTGGTAGATTTTTTAGTGCTAGCTGTTTGGAACCTAACTGGCTCAAGTCCTTCCTAGCGGAGTATTTTGTTCATGTCCTAGTTGGAGAAAAAAAATGCTTCTGCCCCTTGGCTATTTTTTAGCTGGATCATCCCAGCTAGAATTGATCTTCTCGCAAGAAGATCTCTCAGTTCTTCGATAGCTGAGAGCATCCTCTGATTATTTTCTCCATTTCTGGGCGGTCTGGCATGCCTAGGGGGGGTTAATCTTTTTTTTCGTTTCCCTGGAACGATTACGAGTATTATTGGCATGTTTTGGCCATTTCTGTTTTCAAAACGTGCACAATACGTGGGGTAAAACCTCTCCCTTGCAGTCCTTTTGCTATTGCTGTCGGTTTCAAATCCTCAGCAACCCCTTTGAAGATTGCTCTTATCTCACGGCTTTGAGGTTTTTTGAAAGTATGGTATTGGACTTTGTATTGGTCTGGTGCATTTATTATATATTTCCATGGATGGAAGTATCATCCTGATTCCATCTCTGGTGTTAAAATTCTTTTCAGAATTTATTCCAAGGTTTTTCAAAGTCTCATTGATGTTTGGCCAGTGTTTCTGTTCTCTAATGACGATCGGAGGTGGTTTTATAACTTCATTGCTGATATTTGGTTCGTCCTTATCGGGCTCTGTTAGGAGTTGATATTTATTACTAACTTCTATATCCGGAATACATGTTTCCATTTTCTCATCCTTATTATCGGTTTCTCCTGGGGATGAGAGGTCTTCCATCATCAATAATCTCCATTTGCTGCCCCATTTCCTCACAAACTCATGTTTCAGCAAATATCTTTCAGTTTCATTACTTCCTTCTAGTTTTTCAAGATAACGAATTGCATCCTCTTGATTCACTCAATACGAGGTGAAAAGTTCATTAACGGAATCACCTTTCACACAGATTCTGGAACTGCGTTTAAGAATGTTCAATAATCCACGAAATATATTCGCGATCCATTTTACTGTCAACGTGTCAATGTCAAATCGACTGATTGACTCTCTCCAGTCGTTCTATTTTTTTTATTTAGGGACATTTACTTAATTTGGTGCGTCAAGTGAGGGCTGTGCCCTTTTACTTTTTCATCTCAGTCTATTTTTATTTAATTTAATATAATTATATTTAGTATTTATCTTGTTTGTTTGTTTAGTTGCTTCTTTTCTGCGTTGAAGCTTTTTTGGTGTTTCAATCCATTTTTTGTATTGTCATTCAATTTCTACCGTGGTAGAAATTTGATATTTGGTGTTGGGTGTCTAGACTCAAACTATTGAAAGTTTGGGTCTCTTATATTTTGTGGGGTCGTCTACGTTGTATTCGAGGGCTTCCCTGACTAGGTTATTTTCATGGTCTTCGGCTTTTTCGGAGATTTCCATGTTTCTGTCTTTTATTATTTCGCTAATCTTTGTGAGATTAAGGTCTTCAATAATTCTATCATTTCGCACGTACCACGGAGCATCGGTTGGCATCCGTATAATTTTCGACTGGACCCGTTCCAGGATTCTCATATTTGATATGGCTGTTTGCCCCCATGCTGCTGAGGCATACAGTATGACGGGTTCGATTACTGATTTGTATATGAGTGTTTTATTTTTCAGGTTTAAATTACTTTCTTTGTTTATGAAAGGGTATAGTGTTGCTATTCTTTCATCTAATTTATTCTTCATGTCATTTATGTGGGGGTTCCAGGTCAGTCTACGATCAATTATCAATCTTAGATTGAAGAGGGAAACATTCTCAATTGAATATTGATTCCACATTTGATTTTATGAACATCCTGTTTATATTTTTGACAAATCAATCCTTGATATTTTGCTTCATTGCTCCAGTTGATTTCCTGGTCAGCAATAGTGATTTTTTCTTCTGGTTCTTTCAAGAATCTGCCCAAGGGGACAGATCGTGTTTTGTGTGGATTTATTGAAATTTTCCATTTAACGAACCAGTCTTCCAGGTTATCTACTGCTTCTTGTAAGTGAGAGACAGCTAAAGGTCTTGATTCATTGAGTATGACATTATTGCCGTGTCATCTGCGAATAGTGATATTTTTGTATTTCTTGAGGATGGGATATTGCTTGTATAGATATTGTAAAGTTTTGGAGAGAGTACCGCTCCTTGTGGTACTCCACCTGATATATTTCTGATTCCAGAGAGTGATTCTCCAATTTTTATTTTGCTCAAGAAAGTTGCAATAATTTTTATTAAGCCTAGAGGTAGGTGGAAGGCATGAAGTTTGTGGAGTAGTCCTTCATGCCAAACGCGATCAAAGGCTTTAGCGATATCTTAAAATAAAACTTGAACGTATTGTTTCTTATTTGGCTCTGTGATTGTGTTTTTCACCAACCTCAATGCCTGTAATTCAGTAGAGTGACTGGTGCTGGTGAGTGGGGCGTATGACATCATTTTCTTGTTCTCTCAGCCGATATTTTATTTCATTTTCGAGTCTTTGATCTCGGTCTATGTTATCCTCTGGACGTGTATTTGTTTGGAACTGCCGCTACATAGTCTCCGCAAATGCTTCAGATTTCTCGGTAGTGCTATAGCAAAGTCCGTTAATACCATGTATTGGTGGCATATTAATCTTTTTGTTTTTTAATTTTCTTACAAGTTTCCAAGTCTCATTGGGGTTTTTGGGATCCCTTGATTCTAGAGTTTCGCTCCATCTGTCATTTTTGTAATTTTGTATTGAATATTTCACCCGTTGCTTTAGATCGTTATATGTTACTTTATCATTTCTAGCTAAAGTGGTCTGATATTGCCTTCTGGCTCTGTTTTTTCTTTTCATCAGATCTTCAATGTTTCGTGAAAGTGTGTTGTAGCTTGGAGCCATTTTTTCGACTTGAATTGTTGTCTCGTTTAGGACTTTGTGTATTGTTTCTTCGAACTCTGCTACCGCATTATCATCTAGGTCTTCTTCGTTTTCAATTATTTCTGGAGCGCAGTACTCTCTTGAGAGAATTAGTTTAAAATTATCCCAATCAGTAATTTTGCAGTAACTGTCCACTTGGGCAGTTTGTCCTTGTCCTAAAGTTATTAGGACTGGATTGTGGTCTGAGTCGAGTTCTGGAATGCTTTCCAGTTCAATGTCACAGGATAGGTTTTTGTATAAGGATATCTGGCCTGTTATGACTGAAGTGAGTGGGCTGATCTGGAGCCCCTATCATATAATTAGACCCTTCACAATGTCTGCGTAATCTGAGCCCGTTTGGATTTGTAACCCTGCTCCATGATACGTGCTTTGAGTTAAAATCTCCAGCAGCTATAGTTGGAGTATCGGTTTCACCGATTAGCATATCTATTGTATCGTTATTTATCGGATTTTGCGGAGGATTATATACAGAAAATAATCCCAACCGACATTTTCTGTATCAACTTCAATTCCTACAGTTTCTGTGTTATTTAGTCTATTCAAGTCTAAATTTGCTTGAATAAAAGAGAGGTTTCGTTTAATGCCTATGGCAACGCCCAGCCTATCATTTCTGAACAGCGTGTAATTTGGTATGCTAACGTGCTCATTTTTTAGGTGGGTTTCTTGTAAGAAAACAACATCTATGTTTTGGTTCGATAAAAATTGAACTAATTCATCTTTTTTATTGATGAGCCCGTTAGCATTCCAGGTCACCATATTTAGAAAATTTGGTACTATTTTGTTATACATTTTGGATTGTGAATGGCTTGAGGCTTATCATTCGCTTAAGCCCGGGGCGACGTTTCAGAAATTCCTTCAAATCTTCAAGATCTTTAACTATGTCTGATTGGTCATTACTATCGCTATTGTCGTTAGAGTTCATTTTACTGGCGGCGTTTGCGTGAGAAAAACCTTCTTTAACATTTCCTGAATCTGCTGCAGTGGGAGCACGATGAATAGAATTCTATTTTAGTGACGTCACGTCGCCTAGCAACCGATAAATCTTGCTTTGGGACGAGAAGTTGGTAGCATGCCTTGCAGAATTTACCTTTTCCTCTCCCCTAAACACCCGCATGAAATCGTTTGTAAACTTCACATTCGAAGTGATCGTTTTAGGTTAGGGTTGTTGCATAGACAAGAGTTCCATTTGAAACTTCAAAATGAGAGTGAATGCGGATCACTGGAATGTACTATTAGATTTTGCCGAAAAACACCCTTCAATCATTACCCACAAATTTCAAGGAGTGCATGGTAGACTGATTCAGACAGAGTTATGGGATGAACTTTCAAATAAGATGAATTCGCTTGGTTATGGTGAGAAAACAATGAAGGAATGGAAGAAGGTAATGAAAATTACCCAAAGAAACAATGGCAAAGCTGTTCTCATCAAACAAATTATTAGAAATATGTTTGTCATTCATTCCAGACTCTCATCGATTGGAAATCTAAAGTTGAAGCGAAATCAGGTGGAATTAGATCTTATGAAAGCAAAACTGGAGGTGGTCCACCATGTATTGAACAATTATCTTCTGTTGAAAATAGACTATTATGTCTAATGGGAAAATCCTCTTATGAGGGTAATCCTCAAAATAATGAAGTAGGTCTGGAAAAACGTAGACTGAGTGTGAGTATTATTATTTTTTTTTCAAAATACACTATATATCGCAGCTTATTTTAGGACAACCAACATACTATGCCTCCTGTTCACAGAAACAAGAGAGAGGGAAATGATAAAATCGCCATAATCAAAAATCAAATATTGAAACAAGCTATCATGCCAACTTCAACTGTTTTTTCAGGAATTTCTCCAGTATCATCAAGCAGGGACTTTTGTCAAACAATTGGTACTCCAAAGCTGATTCTAGTGAATCCAAATAAAGCACAACCCTATCAGCAGACTCCTGCCACATTTACCAAATACGACCAAGCTGTCCACACGTCAAGTAGACCACTTCCGAATTTTCTGAATGAAAATACTCAGAAAAAAAATTATACCACATATGACATATTGAAAAATATGAAAACGACTGTAACTCAAATTCCCATTTCTTCAGCAACACCAGAATGCTCGTTACAGGACCAGGGTGAAACTGCTGAAAGTACTATTGAGCAGAGGCATTCTCAAAAGAAATCAAGGAAATCAGGAAATACAGACACAATGCTCAGTATGCATAATGATCTAGTCAATATTTTAGAAAAAATTAATGTTAATCTAGGATCTCTAGCATCGAGTGGAAAAGAAGTAGTAGGCATTTTGAAAAATTAGTGTGTCTTATTTTGCTTTGATAGAAGTTAATAAGTTTTCCACCAAAGTGGATATTTATTTTGCAATAGTTCGTGCATTTTTGTGTTTCTGTCATTTCAGATTTCAATACTGGTGGATGACCACTGTGGTGTCATGCAATGGAAATGATGTAAAAAAAAAATCTACACCCCACTTAATCCTACTTTCCTAGATGCGCATTTCGATAACTATGTTATCATCAGTAGGTAAACTACAGTTAACTAATTCTGACGATAACATAGCTATCGAAATGCGTATCTAGTGTGGTAAAGGTTTTTTTTTACATAACTTGATTTTAGTTTAGTTTTTTTCTTCAGTTCTTTTAGTTCTAGAGTTTATTTTTATTTTGTTTGTTTTTGTTTTGTGAGAATAAAATTTAAAAATGCACATAAGTGGATTTTTATTTATTCCTATATAAAATGTCTTTAAACAATTCAGGTGAAATATCTTTCTATTAAAATCCTTCTGGTTCTCACTCCTTCATCTCCATCATTTCTGGCATTTTCAACAGCTGCTGCTACCTGGTTGGGAGGTAAAATTTCGGGAAAATCGTCATTATTCAATATTCTTTGAACACATATATTGTGTAAAACACAACATGCTACAACTATTGTTCCTACTTTTTCTGGATCATATCTCATTTTCCGTTCGCCTAATAAACAACGGAATCTATTTTTCAGAACTCCATTGCATCTTTCAATGACATTTCTTGCTGATGCATGTCGAAAGTTGTACCGCATTTCTGGTGTTCCCTCAGCAGCATTAGGTACAGGTGTCATGAGCCAAGGCTCCAACGGATAACCAGAATCCCCTAGTAACCACGAGTTTGTATCACCAGCTTCATAACAATGCTGTAGTTCTTGCCGAATTGCTGATCTTCTCCATATATATGAATCATGTGTGGCCCCTGCATACCTAGGATTCACATTTAATATATGCAATTTACTATCACATATCTAAAAGAAAAAAATAAACAAATTGTGTACATTTTATGAATTCAAAATTCATTACAAGTTGGATATTTTTTGAATGATATCCTTTACGATTTACATAATTATGTTCTTCCATCCTAGGAGCTAATATTGCAATATGGGTACAAACTATAGCTCCAATAACACCAGGAAACTGTCTCGTATCCATGAAACCTGTTTTTATGTAGAGTTTTGCTTCCCTAGTGTCCGGAAATTCTATCCAGGTATCAGAAAGAAAGCGTACTATCAAGTCACTGATTTCTCCAACACATTTGCTCACTGTTGTTTGTCCCATTGATATAGCATAACTATGCCCAATGACTCGTTGATGAGAACCATTTGCAAAAAAAATGATGCTGCAAAAATTCTCAACGTTGGATCAACAGCGTTAGGGTGAGGAGAATTGTTCATATGGGGCAAAAGCTGTTGGATCAAATGATTAACCATGTCTTTAGTTAATCGATACAATGATTTGAACTGATTGTCACTGAAAGAGAAAGGATCACTTTCATCTCGCATTATCCTCCTTTCTATATTATTCTGCAGAATTTGATGCAGTCTTCCATCTTCATTAATTTCCTCAAAAATTAATCGGTATAATGGAAGCATATCTTCAATTGAAATAACACACAACACACTGTGGACTGGGTAGATATCAAGAAACCTTTGAATGGCTTTGATATATTGCATGCAACACGAAATTTCCAACGTATGTTATTGGTATGCATAGTCATTCACGAAGTTTGCCAAGTTTCAGTTTCTATTATCGGATTCTATTCGGTGTGCTACCAAATTACTCTGAATATCGTCTCTTTTTTATGACGTCACTAAAATAGAATTCTATTCATCGTGCTCCCACTGCTGGTCTTCTAAGAGCGTTTCTATTTTGAGAATTATTATCGTTATTTGTTTTCTTTTGCAATTTGGGGAAGCATGTGCATCCTCGATAACTTGCTGTGTGTGAACCACGACAGTTTGCACATTTAGCTGTTTTTTTTTTATTTGCGGCACTCATTTGAAAGATGAGCGTTACCACACCTGATGCACATAGGCTGGGCAAAGCAATTTCGCTGTGAGTGCCCGAATTTCTGGCATCTGTGGCATTGTGCCACGTCTGCCCTGGGTCTTTGTGATTCTACTTCTACTATTACACTTAGAACTTCTCTAATATCAAAGAGTTTTCTCTTGAGCAGAAAACTAATACCATAGGCATCAGTGTTTTGTCGAATTTTCTCATTCGCGAGACAGAAATCACGTCAAAATCTTGGTCTTCAAGGCCTTCTTTGATACTTTCCTCAGAAAATTCCTGAGGGATGCTTCTGATGACTATTCTTAAGAGTTTGTCTTGAGGTAACGTATATGTATGATGAGGAACTCCTTTGATTGTTAGAATTTCCTGAATTTTCCTGTAACTTTTAGGATCTTCAGGTTGGATTGAGGTTCTGTGCTTGTATGAATTTTATTTGTGTTTCATCCATATATTTCCTAAGGTTCTAAGATTTTTTGGTATTGCGCCTTTTGGCAATAACCAGTCTTCGTTTTCTTTATTATTATTTATATTTTTAACAATATCATTGTTTGGTATTCAGTTGTCATTCATTTTATCAATATCAGTTGTATCAATGTTTGTATCTGTTGGAGTCATTTCAATATAATCTAATTTTTGACTATCGTTTATATTATTAGAAGAATTTTCTTCATTATTTGTTGAGAATATGTTTTCTTCCGTGAAATTTTTATTTGTCTGAGTTAAATTATCATCTTCACTATTTTTGTTAGTGTTATTTACTGTAGTAGATAAGCTTCTACTCCGTTTTTCCCTCTTTTTTGGAGGAGGTTCATTGATTTTTCCTTCTGAGGAAGTGTTTATTTTGCTTGGATTAGCGGGAGGAAAGGAAATTTTGCCATTTACATCATTGAGAGGTACTGTTGGTGCTCTCATTGAGCTTGCTTTTAATGTTATTGATTAATTTTCGAGGTGTTCAATCATTTGAATTTGATTTGCCATTGCTGATAATTGATTGGCCATAGCGGCTTGAATTTGATTATCTAAATATTCTCTGAATGAGGGAATCAGCTCCAGAATGGGCATGAACTCCGACCGGAATCTCTCGTCCAGTTCAGCGAGCTGTACTGGACAAATTCCGGACGAACTTTCCGCCCCCTGCAAGGCGGAATCCATCGTATTCAGATTAAGTTTATATTTATCGACTTGCACACAATACAACAAACCCACCTGTGTTAAAACACAACACTAAACACATGAGAAGCGTCTTTATCGCGTAATTTTGGTGAACTGACAGAAACACACTATGCACGGGCATATACCGCGACTTTTTGTACGTCGTACTGGAATTAGGCACTATCGATGTTTACTTGTCGGCAGTCACCATCAGACAAGACAGACAGACCCAGACCACTCGGAGCATCGATCTGGTGATATTTATTTATTTTATTTATTTTTATTTTTTTATTTAGGGTCTTTAACTGTATTTGGAGTGAGGGCTTGGCCCTTTTACTCTTCAAGCTTGTGGTGATATCATCTGAGTAGATTTTTGATGTCAGAATATGATTATTCTGAATGACTTTATCCTTCCTAGCTGCTGTGAGATTAATGCTTTAATCTCTGGAAAGTTCTGTTGCCAATCCTTGTACTTTTTTTTTATGTTCTGATTCCCACGAAAAGGGATATCCTGTAATGTTCAGAGAACATCGTGGGAACCTAGGGAAAGAAGGTAGGAGTTGGTGTTCTTCTTAAATTTCTGAAGGTTGTATGCCTCGGGGTCCACCTCCCTAGGCAATGAGTTCCAAAGCCTCGCTGTTCGTTGGATGAACGAGTCTTTGGAGAGTGATGTTCTGCAGGTCTCCAAAGTGACCACGAAGGGGTGTGATGACTGAACTTGACGGGTTAATCTCGAAGAGACTGCCAAAGCAGGAACGATTGTTGATATTTCAGAAGAGCATCGCCCATGAAAATATCTATAAAATAGAGACAAATCGCCAACTTTTCTACGGTGTTCCAGACAAGTGAGTGAGTTTGTAAGCGAGGCATCACCGACGAGACGAATTGCCCTTTTTTGGACAGAATCCAATAGCCTCAGGATATGTTTAGGTGCCGCACTCCAAATATGGGAACAGTATTCCAGGACAGGTCGGATCTGTGCCTTATAGATCATAAGCAGCTGACTGGGGGTGAAATAGCTTTTGGCACGAAACAAAAAACCAAGTTTTTGGGATGGATGCACTTATGGCAATGGACCTCACGTGATTTTCCCAGGAAAGGTTATTGCTGATAGTAATACCAAGCATCGATATGGATGGCTTCAGTGGTATGGTTACTCCTGACAAAGTTATGTTAGGCACAGTAAGATCGGCTTTTCTAGAGAAAAGACATGCTTGTGTTTCGTTTGCATTGAATTCTACCAAGTTATTAGATCCCCATTCGAGAATTGTTGCTAAGTCCATATTTATATTATTAACATTTCTTCCTCGTTCATTTCTGGTTTCACGGGCTGATATAGGGCCCTGGAAGAAAGCGGTATGGAGGGTACTATCATCGGCAAAGCTGTGTACTGGACATGAAGTTGCTTTCAACAGGTCGTTGATGTAAGTAGAAATAGTGTTGGTGCGAGAATAGATCCTGCGGAACACCAGCATTTATGAGTAGAGTGTCAGATGAAACTCCATCAACCACTACATGGAGACCTGTTTGAGAGAAAACTAGCAAGCAGAGAACACAGCTGAGGGGCAAGCCATAAGACGGAAGCTTGGCGAGGAGTCCCTGGTGCCAAACTCGATCGAACGCCTTGGAGATATCTAATGCCACAGCTAAAGTTTCTCCATACTTTTCAATAGATAGCTGCCATATAGTGAGACGTAAGCGAGCAGGTCACCAGTTGATCTCTGATGGCGGAAGCCATATTGCCTATCGTTGACAATTCCTGAGTCTTCCAGATATTTCATGAGCTCGATGTTGATGGTTTTTTTCCATGACCTTCGAAATAATAGTTAGCAGTGCGATAGGTCTGTAGTTGCTAGGTAGGGCCTTTTGCCTTTTAGGACTGGCTGTACTCTTGCAATTTTCCAATTGGACGGAAATACCCCAAATTGTAAGAGTGGTTGAACAACTTGCAAAGAACAGGTGTTAGTTCTGGGGCACATTTCTTGAGAACAATCGGCGGATTCCGTCAGATCCACAGGCTTTGTTGGTGTTGAGACCCAGCAAAATCTTTCTGATAGTACGTTGGCGAAAGGTGATCTCGGGCACGTGACTGTCAATAGGTGTAATGTTCGGGGGCTGTTTTCCCGATGAATCCAGAGTGGAATTTCCAGCAAATAGGTGCGCAAAGACATTGGTTTTTTCCTGGGCAGTCGTTGCTAGTGTTCCATCTTCTTGGTTAGAGGAGGAAATGAGCTGGAAGTGAAGTTTCTTCCCACAGCTTTGGCGAAAGACCAAAATGAACGGGATCCGTTAGGACATTCAGCAAGTTTTGATCTTATTTTGGCATTGTGGGTATCTTTTGAGCATTCTATTGTCTCTTTGCATATGCCTCTAGCCTCGATATATGCTGCTCTGGTCTCAGGGCCCGGATTTTTTAGCCATCGATGGTATGCTGCCTGTTTGGAAGCCACAGCTCTAGAAAATTTGCCAAAATAGGCCTTTTTCTCAAGAATTCTTTGAGTTCATCTAAAGCTTTGAATAATTGTTCTAAAGGAGGGTTGTTTTCTTCCTGTCTAGGTGGGGGTCTGGCACGCCTCGCACGCCTCGAAAATTCTTTTTTTTTGTCAGCAGCAGGAAAATTAGGGCATACTCTATAATTGGATTTGTGAGACCCTTCACAGTTGCTGCATTCCTGATTATGTTGTCTTGATTCGTGTGGTCCTGCACAGTGTGGTCCTGCACAGTGTCTACAGACTGGGTTAGCGTTGCAGTTGTAGGCAGTGTGGCCAAATATCTGGCAATTATAACATTGTCCGATTCTCTTTCTCGGTCTTTAGAGTTTTGAATCTTGCTACGATTCTCGGATTAAAACCTCTGCCTATGAGTTCGTTGGCAATACTTGTTGAATCTAAATCTTCAGCGACGCCTTTAAATATGGCGCGAATCTCTTTGTTTCCGCTCTTTTGGAAAGTGTGGTATTGAACTTTGTCTAGAATTTTTTTGCATTCATCATACTTTTCAGTTGATGAGAATATCATTTTAACACCATCCTTGGTGTTTAAATTTTTTTCTGAACTAATCCCATGGTTTTTCAGGTATTGGCAGGTGATAGGCCATGTTTTATTGTCCCAGATGAAAATGGGCGGCGGTTCATTCTGTTTGCTATTATCTTGCTTTTGTTCTTGATCCATATCGGAGTCAGCTAGGGCAGCGAATTTGTTGCTAGGCTCCACAATTGGGGCACTTGTTAACATTCATTAGACCGGCTTGAATTATGGAATTTGGGTTTCAAATTCTCGCCCAGGCTAGCTCTGCCCCGTGGTTCCATTATTTCAACAACAAAAAAAATAGCGGGCCTAAGAAGTTCCAAAGAAATTCACTTTGCCGAGTATGAAAACTAATAATTGAAAATTTTTAATCGAAGTTTCCGAGGGGAGAGTTCGCTTACGGAGTTATTGAAAAATACTTGTACTTTGTCTAGCACAAATTTCCGTGGTTTGAATCCACTTGAGAAAGACTCTTAACTTGTTTCGAAGTCTAAATCTAATGTTAATGAATAGTTAGAGATTGGTACCAACTTCTAATTCGACTGCAAAAAGTTAAAGTCTCAAAGCTTCTTTTCGGAAAGGGAAAAAAATATTTTATTTCACAAAAATTATCGATAAACTATTTTTGGGTTTGTACAATAGAAATAGCTAAGGTTAACCGGTCACGAAAGACTACAATCCACAACTCGACGTTCAGCGCATGGCTGGGAAGTGGAAGGTGCCCTATCGATCCCTATCTATCGCCACAATAATTATTTCACGATTAATCGGAAAAATCCTATCGTCCCTAACACCTCGTGGATCAAGACGTAGAGCGCACTTCCTCTCCAGCATCAGAGAAGGATGATGTCCAATGGCTTGTTAAGTGAACCGACAGTGCAGGGAAATTCCTGAAAAAGCATGAAAGTTGGGACGATGCGATGATCGAGTATTGAGCTCAGAGCGCTGATAAGTGCTACTCAATCTCGTTTTGATGAGGTTTCGAATTCTTTCTGAAGCAGTTTGTTGCTCCAGTAACGCTACGACGAGAAAAGAAACCAAATTTGTAGTAGTAGAAACGAAGTTGGCTGGAGATCCCAATATAAGTTTCGTATTATCGCAATTCCAATATTCCTAATCCAAAACTAATAATAATATTCCAATATTTCTGCTAGGCAAGTTCCAATATGAAGAATAATTCCAGCCGACCACCAATGTGGACGTACAAATGCTTCCGCTGAAGGATTTACTGGAGATTTCCACAAAGTCAGATTGCTGCAACGCTGAATACTGAACAATTGTTCGAATACTTGAATGCTGCTGGCAGAATACTGCAGAATGCTGAATGCAGAGTGCTTGCTTGCTGCTCAATGAGCTAAATTGCAGAATGCTTGCTAACTTGCTATTTGCTATCTTTTTATTCATTTAGGGTCATTTACTGTGTTTAGAGTGAGGGCCTGGCCCTTTTACTCTCTAAGCTTATCTTGATATAATCTGATTAGAATTTGAGGTCAGAATATTTCTATTCTGAGTTGCTTGTCCTTCCTAACGGCTGTGAAATTAGTACTTTAATTTCTGGAAAGTTCTGCCATCAATCCTTGTTTTATTGAAACAAAGTTTGCCAAAATAGGCCTGCTCCTCAAGAATTCCTTGAGTGTATCAGCTCTTCAAGTTGTGGATTTTCGGGCATCTTAGAATTGTTTTCCTGATTTTTCAATGGCCTGGGACACCTGGGAGGGGTAGTAAATCCTTCTTTTCGCTAGTAGGAGAATTAGGGCATCCACGATAGTAAGCTTTGTGTGGACCCTCACAATTACTACATTTGTTTGGGCCAGGGTCATCTTTGTTATGTTCTCGAGACGTGCTTTCCTGCACAGTGCCTACAAACTGGGTCTGCCTTGCAGTTGTAGGCACTGTGCCCAAAACGCTGACAGTTGTAGCACTGTCCGATCCTCTTCTTTTTCCGTTGTAGTTCAAAGCGGACTTCGATGTCTTCAGCAACCCCTTTGAAGATTGCTCTAATTTCGCGGTTCTGAGGCTTGTTAAAGGTAAAGTATTGAACTTTATGCTGGTCTAAGGTGTTGGTGCATTCATTGTACATTTCCATATCTGAAAGTATCATTTTGATTCCGTCTTTAGTGTTAAAGTTTTTTTCCGGCTCAATTCCAAGGTTTTTCAAAGTCGTGCTGATGTTTGGCCAGTGCTTTTTCTCTTTAATGATAATCGGAGGTAGTTTAATCCTGTTTTCCTCAATAATTGGGGCATCTTGATGTTGATCCTGTACTTTTCCATCTAATTCTGCAAGAGCTTGGATTTATTGGAGACTTCTACGTTCACAATACATGTTTCATCCATTTTTTCTTCCTCTATGTTGGTGTCTTCAGGAGATGAGAGAGGTTCGTCCATCTTTATATTCCATGTGACACCCCATTTACTCACAAATTCACGTAGTAGTAAGTCTCCTTCATATTTGTTATATTTTGATAGTCTATTCATGTAATTGATAGCTTCTCCAACTTTTACTTTGTAGATTTTGAAAAGTTCATTAACCCCATCACCTTTCCTGCTGAAGTCAGATTTGTTTTTGAGAATAACTGTTAATCCACGATATATATCACGATCCATTTTTAGTCGGACGGAGTAAAGTCACTCACTTTGAATTATTCTCTCTCACACTAAGTTGCTGAATGCTGGCGTTTGAGATTTTTGTTTTTTGTTTTGAGTCCTTGATTTGTTTTTAGAGCTAGGGCTTGGCCCTTTTACTCTTTCATCGTACAAGGTTTCGTCGGATTAGAAGTTGATGGGATATTATACATAACAAGTTATGCATAATATACCCTGCTAGTGTTGAAACTAGCTGGCGGTGTCGTTCCGGTCGGAGTTTTGAAGTGGCTAGTCGGTAGAAGATGAATCTAATCGGTGGAAGGCGAAGTTTCTTCCCCTTGGCAATTTTTAAGTTGAATCAATCCGGCTAAAATCGGTCTTCTTATTATCAGTTCCCTCAATTCATCCATGGCTGATAATAATTCTCTGAGCGTAGAATTATCGGACGTTTCTGAAATATTTCCATCATTTCTTGCATTTCTAAGCGGCCTTGTTCGCTTGAGAGGGGGTGGTGGGCCCTTCTTTTCTTTGGCGGGAAAGTCAGGGCATCCTCGGTAATTGGCTTTATGTGGGCCCACGCAGTTGCCACATTTGTTGGGGCCGACATCATCTTTGTTATGAGCCCTTGATTCGTGGCTTCCTGCACAGTGCCTACAAACCGGATCGGCCTTGCAGTTGTAAGCACTGTGTCCAAATCGTTGGCAGTTGTAACACTGCCCGATTCTCCTTTTTTTCCTTCGAAATTCAAATTTTACTTTTATGTCGCATATTTGAGTGATGTTTTTTATCTGATCTTGAGACCCTGGGACGATGACTAAGATAATCGGCATGTTTTGGCCATTTCTATTCTTAAATCTTGCTACAACACGAGGGTTGAAGCCTTTGTCCTTCAGCTCTTTTTCAATCATGGTTTGGTCAATATCTTCCGCAATTCCCTTAAAAATTGCTCGGATCTCGCGGTTTTGGGGAGATCTAAAGGTGTGGTATTGCACTTTATGTTGGTCCAAAATCAAAGTGCATTAATCGTAGGTTTCCATGTCCGGGAGCATCATGCGAATACCATCTCTGGTATTATAATTCTTGATGGATCTTATTCCCAGATTTTTTAGGGTCTCATTTATTTCTGGCCAAAGTTTCTGCTCCCTGATGAAAATTGGGGGAGGAGGTTTTTTGACTTCATTGATGACGTTTGAAGTCCCATCTTGCGTTTCCATGTGAGTGTTTTGAATTTGCTGTGGATCGGTGTTTTCCACTGGTGTTTCTGTATTTTCTGTAGTTCCTAATACAGTGAATCTATTGCTAGTTGGGATTTCCGGAGGTGGATGTACCTTCTTAGCTTCATGTTTAATCTTCTTATGTGGAGTTATGAAACTTATTTCCTGTTGGTTCTCGCCGCTAAAACTAGGCCCATATTAAACGTCCGGCCGTATGGTTTTGAAACCGTTCATTATTAGTAATCTCCTTGAAACTGGTATATTTTGTGTATTAAACACACCGTCGATTCCTACTACTGTTTGTTCCGGGGGAAAAAAGAGTGGTGCCAATTGTATATCGTCGAAGATCTTCTGATCTGGGTCCATTTTGAGGTTATGTGTCGCTTACTGATGCGCTGCGAACGATGTTTGTTTTGTTTTGGGTCCGTGATTTTGTATTCAGAGTGAGGGCTTGGCCCTTTTACTCTTCAAAAGGATAATGACATCGTCGAAATAGAGTTTAAGGAGAGTTTATACATAGCAAAGCTATGTATAATACTCTGGTGTGTAGCTAAAAAATTACGCCAGATTAAAAGTTCAAAATATTGGCACTAGAGGATGTGCCTAGGCCTTTTATATCGAGAGGTGTTATCGGCCAAATAATCGACCGCTTCTCTGATCAAGGGATTTTCGTGAGTATTTGCTTTGGCAAATACTTCACGATTTCTGGCTAAAATTTCATCCTCAATTTTTCTAAAATTGAGGTCAGCTAAAATGGTATTGTTCGAAACGTACCACGGAGCATTTATTAGCATCCGCAATAACTTCATCTGGGCCCGTTCCAGAATTTGAATATTTGAGTGGGCACTGTGACCCCAGACAGCAGAAGCATACAAAATGGTGCTTCTAAACACCGATTTATACAACATAATTTTATTTTTGAGATTTAATTTGCTATCTCGAGCAACAAAAGGAGAAAACATAACTAATCATTTTTCGAATTTTTGCCTGATCATTTTTTTGTGCGGAACCCACGTAAATCTACGATCTATTTTCACACCGAGGTATTTGACCTCATTTGACCACTCGATCTCGTGATCATCAATCGTTACCTTGTCCTCAGGAACAGTTCTGAATCCACCAAGTTGAATTGCTTGGGTTTTATCGCCATTCAACTTGATTTTCCAATCCAAAAACCATTGTTGAACTGTGTCAATCGCACTTTGTAAGTACAAAACCGCTTGGTTGTGGTGCCTAGAATAGGCCAAAAGAGCGGTGTCGTCGGCGAATAGCGAAGATTTCACATTTCCGAAAGTGGGAAAATCAGATGTATAGATGCTATAAAGGAGTGGAGATAATACTGCGCCCTGGGGAACGCCTGCCCGGATTTCCCTGGTTGTAGACAAGGAGCCCTCAACTCTTACTTGAAATGTTCTGTCATTCAAGAAAGAACTCAGCCATTTGATCATTCCATGCGGAATGCCGAATGTCTCTAACTTGAATAACAGACCATAGTGTTAGACTCTATCGAACGCTTTTGCTATATCCAAAGCAAAACGTGAACGTAATGGCTCTTGTTAAGCTCACAGATGGCATTTTCAACGAGTCTGAGCGCTTGAAGTTCGGTAGAGTGAGCTTGTCTAAAACCAAACTGAATATCAGGCAGGACATTTCTATCTTCTATCTCTTCTTCAAGCCTTTGCTTGAAGATGAGCTCAGCCAGCTTGCCAACATTACACAATAAGTTGATAGGACGATGATTTTGCGAAAAACACGGGTCCTGACCATGCTTCGGAATCATGACAATGATAGCTTGTTTCCATCTTTTCGGGAAATAACGTAATTTTAAAGAGTTGTTAATTAAATTTAGAATCGAGATTAATTGAATTTCTGGAATTTTCCTGAGAATTTCATTCGGGAGCTTTCTTGATTTTAGCTCTCTTTCAGTTCATCAAGAGTAGCTGGCCGAATATTGTCATTGTCATGATTTCGAAGAATATCACGAACCCGTCCCTCGACAAAAATATCCCTATCAATATCATCGTCATGATTCGCGTTAGGCTGAAACTGTTGCTCCATCTTATCAGCAAAAGCTTGAGCCTAGTCGACGTTGCTGTAGCACATACCCCCAATACCGTGGATCGAAGGTAGATTGGTTTTTTTATTTTTAACCCTTTTGTAAAGTTTCCACATTGAAGTTGGATCTTGTGGATCCACTTCTTCAAGTGCGTTTGCCCATTTCTCATTTTTGAATTTAGAAATCATGAATCTGACTTCCATAACGAGCCGGTTCATGAAAATCTTATCAACACGGGCTAGGGTACGTTGGTATCTTCGCCTAGCTCGGTTTTTTTCCCTAATTTTTTCCTTGATTTCTCTTGGGAGAACGTTATGAGAAGTGTTCGTTCAATAAAGTTGTTGTTTAAAACCCTGATGATGGTATTTTCGAATAGTTCTACAGCAGCGTCGAGTTCGACCGGAGTAGGGATAATTTCGGGGCACAGTATTCGTTTTCAAGGATTTGTGAAAATCTTCGCCAATTCGTGACTTTGTAAGTGCGATTGACTTGTGTTGGGGGGTCTTCTCCAAACTCAATAGTTATTGGATTATGATCAGAACTTAATTCCCGAAGAGTAGTAACATTTATGTCCCAGTGCAAATTTTTAATCAACACGATATCGAGAATATCAGGTCTATATGGACCATAGAAAGTAGGCTCATTAGGCGCCGCAACAATATTATCAGAATTGTCACAGTGCCTTCTCAACTTATTGCCATTGCGATTACTAACATTGCTCCACGTGATATGTTTCGCATTAAAATCACCCGCAACTATAGTTGGTAGATTAGTTTCAATAATGATCATTTCCAAAAAATCATTCGCCAATTCGTTGTTGGGAGGATTATAGACAGAAATTAGTCTCAAAGGGCCTCTGTTTGTCATAATTTTAATTCCGACCACCTCGGTGCCTGAAGCTCGATCATGATTAATTGCGATTTGCTCATGGTGAATGTTACATTTAATCATGATCGCGACTCCACCTCCTTGGTGGCCGAGCCTGTCTTCCCTGTACATCCAGTAGTTTGGGATGTCAATGGGATCATTCTTGAGGGAAGTTTCTTGAATGAAAATTACATCTAAATTTCGCTCTAGAATTAAATCCTCGAGCTCAATGATTTTTTCTCTGAGCCCATTGGCATTCCAGAACAGCAAAGATAGAGAATTTGGCACAACTTTTTCAGGCATTGCGAGTTGTATTCACGTTAAGATTCAATAATTGTTGAATAAGCGGGTTGTCTTTGAGGAAGTTGGCGAGTTTCAAGAGTTCAGCAAGTGATTAATTGGTTTTTGGGACTTGATCATTATTGAAGTTCATAGCTTGCGCATAGGAAACTCCAGGTCGCATTGAATTTGCGCCCGGGGGGCGTGGCCTATGAAAATCTTTCTGATTTTGACTAGGCTCGTTCACGGATTGTGAATTTCTCCGAGCCAGTCAGACTGTCAGGAGAATAAGACGGATCAATGATGCCGAGCACGTCCTTGAACCAACTTCGCCAGAAGAAATCAAGGACATTATCCGAAACCTTGCTACCCGCAAGGCACCCGGACCAGACCAAATTTCGAACAGAGCCTTAAAGGCACTACCGAGAAAAGGAATTGCTGCCTTGACCAACATCGTCAACGCAGTGCTCAGGCTCAGACACTTTCCACGACCATGGAAAGAAGCCACGATCATCATGATCCCCAAACCCAACAAGAACCATGTGATACCGCAAAACCACCGACCCATCAGCCTCACACCCTCGATGAGCAAGGTGGCAGAACGAGTAATCCAGAGACGATTGGAACCACTCACGGAAGAACTCAACGTCCTACCAGACGAGCAGTTCGGCTTCCGACAAGGACACTCTACGGAAATGCAGGTCCTGAGGATAGTGGACTTTGCCGTAACAGGCTTCAACCTGGGCAGGGGACACCACACAGGAGCGTTATTCCTAGACGTTTCCAAGGCCTTCGACAGGGTCTGGCACGATGGCTTGATCACCAAAATGACAGACCTCGGATACCCCACTCCCATAGTGAAGCTGATAGACTCCTTCCTGCGGGGACGGCGGTGCCAATGTAAAGTTGGCAGCGTCCTCTCAGCAGTGAGGACCCTAGAAGCAGGAGTACCGCAAGGCGCAGTCTTATCTCCACACCTGTTCTCCATCTACACGGCGGACATCCCAAAACCTGCTGACAACTTCAACAAGCTAGCGCTGTACGCAGATGACACAGCACTAGTGGCCAGATCGGTGAACGCAACGCAAGTAACCCGATACCTGCAAGAACAAGCAGACAAGCTTGAAGACTGGTTCAACCTATGGAAGATCAAGATCAACGCGGAAAAGAGCCAAGCAATACTTTTCACCAGAAGGCGAACAACACCGTCAGGACATGTCATCATGAATGACCAACGAATCCCATGGGCAAACGAGGCCAAATACCTTGGAGTCACCTTGGACAAAAGATTGACATTCAGGCAACACGTAGACCAGAGGCTCGGACTAGCGAAAGCAGCCCGAAAGAACCTCTACCCTCTCATAGGACGCAGTAGCAACATGGACCTCCAGTTAAAACTGCTCCTTATCAGGACCATCCTTCTTCCCATCATCCTGTATGCATCCGCCGCATGGGGTCAATGCGCACAAACATACAGGACCAGGATCCAGCTATTCTTGAACGTGAGCTTGAGAATGGCAGTGAACGCTCCCAGATACGTCCCGAATAGATTTATCTACAGGGACCTGAATGTCAATCCGAACTTCATTGACGACCATCTTCGGAACCACGCCACCGCGACGTTCCTGAAGACGGACACCCACACGAACCCGGTGATTCAAGACATCCACGCGAACCTAAACCTGGACGATCCCAGGTTCAGAGAAAGGGAAAAGTATTTGCGACCAGTCTACCAAAACGACCGTCCACCACCGAGAGTAGCACTCCAGCGCGTCAGGTGAGTAACAACTCAACACAAAACACGTAAGATCAAAACACCCACATCACACCATACACTTACACACCCATCAGGTACATCACCACCATGCACACACAGCACAAGTCAGGTAAACATACAAAAATCAGATAATAAGGGGTTTAAAGCACTCAGAAGCTGACTTCATACCACTGGAGGTACGATTTCAATTTCGCAAACGTGCCATTTGCAAATTGAGGACCGCTCCCAGGAGGAGCGGGGGAGGATGGAAGTGGATAGTAAATCTTGTTCACACATACGAAGGGGATTTACTATCCATGGGCGCTCAACCTTAAGGGGGGCATGGTGGTGTGAATTTCTCCCAGATAGAGCGATCAGTGTGTGTCGTGTCGTACAGTGTGGCGTCAGACAGAGCACAGTAGTACAGAAGATTATAGCCGTCCAGATCATTAGATCGTTGGTGGCCGTTCAATTGAAAAAGTGATTACCGGTGCATCTAAGCCCAACCCAAGAAGAATATATATATGCACTAAAACTATCAGAATGGCGTCATCCTCAAATGAAGGAACTGCCGCCTCCTCGGAAGACGATAGCCAACACTCTACCGCCTCGAGGACAAAGAAGCAGACAAAGAAACTGTGAATGGAAGACCTCTACGTCGTACTGACCGAGCTGAGGAGACAGCTAGATGAGCTCCGCAAAGAAAATGCGGAAACACGAAAATGAGGAATTGAAGAGGCAACTCCTCACCTTCCACAACGCCGCAGCGGCTGCCTCCCAGATGGAAGTAGCCAAGGCCATCGCCGCCGGCGGCAACAAGGAGGCCCGAAAGCCAGTCCTAGACTCGCCACCACCACAAAACGAGGATATCATGGAGACGGACGACAACGTCTCCAAAAAAAGAATCCTGCCAGTCTCCGATGAAGACGAGAACGTGAGCAACGACGACTCAGAGTTCACCGTTGTCACAAACAAAAGAAAAAGAGAGACCAAACCCGAGACCACAGAAGCCCCAAAAGCTGGAACCAAATCGGCCCCCGTCGCCAAAACGGTTCCCGTCATAGCCAACGGAGGCCAAACCACCCTCGAAGGCCCTCTTCCTCCAGGAAGTGACCCGAAAAACCCCCTCCAATCGTTCTTAGATATACGGACAAGTGGCCGACCGTTTCCGCCGAAATGGCCAGAAGGAAGATCAACTTCCTGGAAGTCAGGCTAACGTCGGATGGAATAACCATCCATACCGAAAACGAGGCAAGCTGGAGGGCAACCACGGCGTTTCTAGAAGCTGGTGGCTACAGCTTCTACACCTACACTCTTAAGACAGAGATACCACTCCACGCAGTGATCCGGGGGATTCCGGAGAACACCAAGCCGGAGGACGTTAAGGAAAGCATCCAGGACTCAGGGTTCACAGTCCTGGAATGCCAAAGGATGACGTCCAGGCGCACCAAAAAGGCACTTCCACTATTCCTAGTGAAAGTACCTAAGTCCGAAAACCACATTTCCACGCTAGACACTTGTGTCATGTTGAAAGTGAGAGTGGAACCCCAACGGCAAATGACTGGCGGATTCGTATCCCAATGTCATAAATGCCAATGGTTCGGACATGCACAAAGGTGCTGCCACTCCACTCCCAGATGCGTGAAGTGCGGTGCGGAACACGAGTTCCGCACCTGCATCAAAACCAAGGAGCAGCCAGCCACCTGCGCCAACTGTGGGGGACCACACACGGCCAGCTTCAGAGGATGCCCCAAATTCCCCAAACCCAAACCAGCGACAAGACCCATACCACAACAGACCTACCAACCACTACGACAAACAACATACCAACCACCACGAAGGAGGCAGGGACCCAGGAACGCTGTGCCCCAACCGCAAGCACCACAGACACCACCGAAATGGGGACCAAGCAGGACAACGACGACGGCAACCACAACAGTTAACCAAGAACTGTTGGCCCTACCTGAAGCGTTCAAGAAACAACTTCTTGAGCTCTTCAAACAGAGTCAGGCCCCCGGAAACCTTAAATGCTAAGACAACCTCCGGAAAAACCACAATATGCCCCTGGAAAATCAACAGCGCACTCCCTTCGCAAGGATGAGGTGCACGAACTGATATCCAGAACACAAGTGGACATCATCGCCATCCAGGATAACCTTCCTTCACCTCTACCAACGACAGCCCGGTTGCGCACCCGCGGGGCGCAGCCCTGCTAGTAAGGACCGGCCTCGAACAACACGAAGCTGAAAAACCAGAACTATCTCGAGGAGAAGCAGTCGCAGTAAAAGTGAAGGTCAGACGCATAGGAATGCTAAGAATCATCTCAACGTATATCCCGCCAGGGGGTAATATACAAAGAGAAGACCTAGCAGAACTATTTCCAGACCATCACCCCACTGTAGCCATCGGAGACTTCAACGCAAAGTCACAGACATGACACTGCAGAAACAACAATCCACGAGGCCGAAATCTGGAGAATTTACTGGCCAACTACAACGACATCGAAGTAGTAGCCCCCTTCGAACCCACCTACCACGGACTAGCAAACCATACACCAGACATCCTAGACATAGCACTGGTACAGTCCATCCCAGCCAACACCGAGATGGAACTATTAGACGAGGGTTCCTCAGACCACAACCCAATCCTACTAACAATAGGGGAGGGAGACGCGGAACCTGAGGTACCAGCTACCAGGAAGACGACCGACTGGAACCGATTCCAAAGAATCATACACGACTCCATAGGACACATCCTACAAATACACACAAAGACAGACCTCGGAAGAGCAACAATACAGTTGCAAAAAACTATCCAGGAAGCCATAGAACGCAGCTCCAAGACCACCCAAGCAACCAGGTTCAACTTCCAACTAGCACTAACCCCAGAGGTTAGGGAGCTAGTTAGGAGCAGGCGCCGCTTGAAAAAGAGATACCAGAGGACACTGGCTCCCGAAGATAAGAGGAGAATGAACCAGGCAGGCAGGCAACTGCGACTGGAACTCAAAGCTCACCAAACACAGCAATGGACAAACAGGATGACAGAAATGAGCACAGAAGACAACTCTGTATGGAGAATGCAGAAAGTACTTCGACAAGGCAGAAGGAAACCGTGCCCGCCACTCCACAGAGAGGGGGGCCTGGTCTACACTGACAACGAAAAGGCAGAAGCATTTGCGGACGCTTTCGAAAGCCAGTGTAGAGACAATCAGGTCAACCAAACCGACGAGGTGGAAGAGGAAGACATGGAAACTTGAGCCAGTCAGACTGTCAGGAGAATAAGACGGATCAATGATGCCGAGCACGTCCTTGAACCAACTTCGCCAGAAGAAATCAAGGACATCTTCCGAAACCTTGCTACCCGCAAGGCACCCGGACCAGACCAAATTTCGAATAGAGCCTTAAAGGATCTACCGAGAAAAGGAATTGCTGCCTTGACCAACATCATCAATGCAGTGCTCAGGCTCAGACACTTCCCACGACCATGGAAAGAAGCCACGGTCATCATGATCCCCAAACCCAACAAGAACCATGTGATACCGCAAAACCACCGACCCATCAGCCCCACACCCTCGATGAGCAAGGTGGCAGAACGAGTAATCCAGAGACGATTGGAACCACTCACGGAAGAACTCAACGTCCTACCAGACGAGCAGTTCGGCTTCCGACAAGAACACTCTACGGAAATGCAGGTCCTGAGGATAGTGGACTTTGCCGTAACAGGCTTCCAACCTGGGCAGGGACACCACACAGGAGCGCTATTCCTAGACGTATCCAAGGCCTTCGACAGGGTCTGGCACGATGGCTTAATCACCAAAATGACAGACCTCGGATACCCCACTCCCATAGTGAAGCTGATAGACTCCTTCCTACGAGGACGGCGGAGCCAATGTAAAGTTGGCAGCGTCCTCTCAGCAGTAAGGACCCTAGAAGCAGGAGTACCGCAAGGCATGGTCTTATCTCCACACCTGTTCTCCATCTACACGGCGGACATCCCAAAGCCTGCTGACAACTCTAACAAGCTAGCGCTGTACGCGGACGACACAGCACTAGTGGCCAGATCGGTGAACGCAACGCAAGTAACCCGATACCTGCAAGATCAAGCAGACAAGCTTGAGGACTGGTTCAACCTATGGAAGATCGAGATCAACGCGGAAAAGAGCCAAGCAATACTTTTCAACAGAAGGCGAACAACACCATCAGGACATGTCATCATTAATGACCAACGAATCCCATGGGCAAACGAGGCCAAATACCTTGGAGTCACCTTGGACAAAAGATTGACATTTGGGCAACACGTAGACCGGAGGCTCGGACTAGCGGAAGCAGCCCGAAAGAACCTCTACCCCCTCATAGGACGCAGTAGCAACATGGACCTCCAGCTAAAACTGCTCCTCATCAGGACCATCCTCCTTCCCATCATCCTGTATGCATCTGCCGCATGGGGTCAATGCGCACAAACATACAGGACCAAGATCCAGCTATTCTTAAACGTGAGCCTTAGAATGGCAGTGAACGCTCCCAGATACGTCCCGAATAGATTTATCTACAGGGACTTGAATGTCAATCCGAACTTCATTGACGACCATCTTCGGAACCACGCCACCGCGACTTCCCTGAAGACGGACACCCACACGAACCCGGTGATTCAAGACATCCACGCGAACCTAAACCTGGACGATCCCAGGTTTAGAGAAAGGGAAAAGTATTTGCGACCAGTCCACCAAAACGACCGTCCACCACCGAGAGTAGCACTCCGGCGCGTCAGGTGAGTAACAACTCAACACAAAACACGTAATATCAACACACCCACATCACACCATACACTTACACACCCATCAGGTACATCACCACCATGCACACACAGCACAAGTCAGGTAAACATACAAAATCAGATAATAAGGGGTTTAAAGCACTCAGAGGCTGACTTCATACCACAGGAGGTACGATTTCAATTTCGCAAACGTGCCATTTGCGAGTTGAGGACCGCTCCAAGGAGGAGCGGGGGAGGATGGAAGTGGATAGTAAATCTCGTTCACACATAACCTGAAGGGGATTTACTATCCATGGGCGCTCAACCTTAAGGGGGGCATGGTGTGTGTGAATTTCTCCATTGTGGATTCAATTTTGGGAAACATGTGCAACCCCTATAACTGGCAGTGTGTCCACCCTGACAGTTTGCACACTTAGGAGGAATATTTGTAGGCTTTTTACATTCGGTGGATTTGTGTTTTCCACCGCATTTAACGCAAGCTGGATTTGCAAAACAATTTATTTGGGAATGACCAAATCTTTGGCAATTATGGCATTGCCCAACAGCAGCCCTCGGTTTTTGAGGTTCTGCTTCAACTCGTATATTTAGAATTCCATATACGTCAAATATACCCTTTTGATCTCTATCGCACGTAACCAGGACCATCGGCATTGCCGACTTGTCTGGTTATCGCATTCTGGCAACGGATTTGATATCGTAGCCTTGGCCACGAAGATCATCCCCGATGTCAGAATCCGAAAACTCTGTGGGTATAGACATGATGTTGTATATTATTTGCTTGCATAATTTTGTGGAGCTTCCTATACGCATCCGGGCTATCTAAGTGAATACTAATACCATCAACTATGTTGTTGGATTTTGTAGGACGAATGTCATTATCCTTCATCAATCCATTTGGTTTTGTCCCTTAAAGTGATGGGGGGTACCCTGGAAGATTTTTTATTTGAGTCTGAATTTGAATTTAGATTATCAGAGCCATTAATGGGTCCTTCAGGAGAGCCAGGATGAATAGAATCAGGACTTTTATTTCTTTGACGCTTTTTGGCGAAGGTAGCGGTATTTGTTGAACATGAGGGCATGTCAATATCATTGGAGATATCAACTTGATATTCATTATTTGAATTTGAATTTTGAATTTCAAGTGGTTCAGCTGAAGCCCCTTGAGGATCTTGGATTTCTAAGATATCGTATTTGTTATTTATAGGGATGTTATAAAGCAAAGAATTTGCTTTACCGTCCTGACCCGGAGTTGGAATCTCCGAAGACGATTTAACGCTTTGGAGCGAACTGTCTCTCGATGTATTTCCTTTGGAAGTTTCATTACATACTTCCATCGTCATTCTGCTGGAACGAACTAGCTTCCTAGGAGGTTCGGATTCCAAAGGGTTTTGAAGCAGGAGCGAAGGAGTTGAAGGAGAGCCATTTACATTGGGATCGGGAATGGATTGTTTCAAATGGTTAAGTTTGGTTTTTAAATCATTAATTTGTTTGAACAGAGGGCCTTGAATGGCCTCAGTATTTTTTTGGATATGAATTTGAAGTTCAGATTTTGATCTTGTATCAACTTGAGCTTGAATTTGATCATTAATGACTTGTTGCACACAAGGAAGTTGCATGTACAATTGGAATTTTTTTTGGAAATCTATTTCTATAGCAACCAATTGCTCTTGGTTCATCATTCCGGGCGGTTGCCCGTTTATTGTATCAAGTGACATATAATGAAAGGACTAGCTACTAAACGAAACAACAATAAACTCAACTAACACAACAACAAATGCTCTCACCTGAAGTCTTCAGAGCACTAAAAATATTCGAAATAAAAGTGGTTTACGCGGTTTTAAGCAGATAGCAGTCCTTGGGGGTGCGTCGGCTGGATCCTGGGGCTCCCCTCAACGACTTTTTTGTCGAAGGGCTGGATCGGAGGTTTTCAGGGTAGCTCGTTTGGTACTCTAGGTCCCCACACAGCTTTGTGGTAGGAAGGCTACGTTGATGAGCTTTTCCAAGCAATTTGCGGCGCGAAAAATATTAGTGTCAGAAATCTGTCAAATTAACATTTGGATTAACTGACGGATGATCCCGAAAAACGGGGATTACACACACCATGCCCCCCCTTAAGGTTGAGCGCCCATGGATAGTAAATCCCCTTCATGTTATGTGTGAACGAGATTTACTATCCACTTCCATCCTCCCCCGCTCCTCCTTGGAGCGGTCCTCAACTCGCAAATGGCACGTTTGCGAAATTGAAATCGTACCTCCTGTGGTATGAAGTCAGCCTCTGAGTGCTTTAAACCCCTTATTATCTGATTTTTGTATGTTTACCTGGGTTGCGCTGTGTGTGCATGGTGGTGATGTACCTGATGGGTGTGTAAGTGTATGGTGTGATGTGGGTGTGTTGATCTTACGTGTTTTGTGTTGAGTTGTTACTCACCTGACACGCCGGAGTGCTACTCTCGGTGGTGGACGGTCGTTTTGGTAGACTGGTCGCAAATACCTTTCTCTAAACCTGGGATCGTCCAGGTTTGGTATACATATCCATGGACGGGAGGATCATCCTAATACCATCCCTGGTATTAAAGTTTTTAACGGACGTGATTCCAAAGTTCTTCAGGGTCTCGTTGATTTTTGGCCATTGTTTCTTTTCCCTTATGACGATCGGGGGGGTTCAAAACTCCAGTGTTGGACGTTTCATCTTTCTCGGTATCTTGATCTGCCAGAATTTCAAATTTATTGCTGACTTTGATGTTCGAGACAAATGTTTCCATTTTTTCCATTGAATCTGATTTAGTAGTTTCCGGGTGGAGGAATCTTTCAACATGCTTCTTGTGTTGCTTTCGTCCACAGCCTGGTTTGAATTTTTTTATAAGATTCATACACTTCAGGTCGATTAAGACTTTTCAATATCGTGATTCTCCTTGAATCTGATACATTATGAAAATTTCTGTCGATTTCAATTATAGCTGATTCCAAAGGAATGAGATGTAACAACCATTGAATAATTTGTTTGATGTCTCCATCCTTTCTTGTGTCCATTTCTGATTTTT